>SKCR01033515.1:0-62925 GCA_019454045.1 Zanthoxylum bungeanum | reverse complement strand
CCAGCTGAAGAAGGAACTCTCCAAAGCTTTCGACATGAAAGACTTAGGACCAGCTTAACAGATTTTGGGAATGAAAATTATTCGTGACAGACAGAACAAGAAGTTGTGGCTTTCACAGGAGAGGTATATTGAACAGATTATCAGGAGGTTTGATATACAGAATGCCAAACCAGCCAGCGTTCCGCTAGCGCACCATTTCAAATTGAGTAAGAGTTTGTGCCCCTTATCCAAGAAAGAGATAGAGGAAATGTCAGCAATACTATATTCTTCAGCTGTTGGAAGCCTTATGTATGCAATGGTATGTACCAGGCCAGATATTGCACACGCAGTGGGTGTAGTGAGCCGTTTTCTCTCTAACCCTGGAAAGCAACACTGGGAGGCAGTCAAATGGATTCTCAAGTACCTCAATGGTACATCGAAGTTTCGTCTGTGTTACGGGGGAGCTGATCTGATCTTGGAAGGCTATACAGATTTAGATATGGCAGGAGATCTTGATGGTAGGAAATCTACATCAGGTTTCATCTACACTTTTACAGGGGGAGCTGTGTCATGGCAGTTAAGATTGCAGAGGTGTATTGCATTATCCACAACAGAGGCTGAGTACATCGCTATAGCTGAGGCAGGAAAGGAAATGTTGTGGCTAAAGCATTTTCTCCAAGAGTTAGGGATCAAGCAGACAGAATACAAGATATATTGCGACAGTCAGAGTGCTATGGACTTGAGCAAAAATTCAATGTATCATTCCCGGACGAAACACATTGATATTCACTATCATTGGATATGCGAGGTGATGGATCAACAACTGCTGAGACTAGTGAAGATCCATACATATGAGAATCCAGCCGACATGTTAACGAAAGTGGTTACCCGAGACAAGCTAGAGTTGTGAGGAGACATAGCCGGGATAGCTGTCAGATGATGATTGTTTCAGATGCAGCTGGAGGGGGAGAATTGTAATGAATGAAGTCCAGCTACACATACATGGCCTACATGAGGAAGCTACCATGAAGCTTCAGTTTCACTTGCCAGCCAACTACCATGCACAAGGAAGAAGCTGCAATGCAAACTTTAGGTGGCTTTGAATTTTGGAGAAACAAACATCAAACTTCCGGTGGAGTGAATGGTGGGTTACTGTTCACATGTTGAAAAATTGTACAAATTTTGTATCATAAATAGAGGCCTTCCAGTGAGCTTAAAAGCATCCCAAAGAGTTGTAAACATAGAGAGTGAGGGTTTTTTTTTTCTTAAGTTTCATTTGTAAACTTTGTATCTATTCTTGTAGTAATAGAATTGGATTCGGTTTTTCCTCAAAATACTCTCTAGAGTGATCGGTGAATCACAACATTCGCTGCCCTTTGGTCTTCATATCCCCCACAATGATAACTTTATCTTCTTCCTCTTCTTTCAAAGAAATAGAGCTACATTTCCGGATCAGCTCTTCAGTTTCCATCTTAACAACCTGGTTATACTACAAATGGAGATTTTTGAAAATTCTATTGTTTCCCAAAACAGCACCCAATTTTTATACTTTACTCAAAAATCTACAAACGCAGATTCTACCCAGCAAAATTGAAGCACTAAATTAAAACCGAGATGAAAAAGCCCCAAAAGTTAGGGAATAAAGAGTCCCTACGAACCCCATTCTACTTTCATTCAAGCCATTTTCAGAGAAAAGGAGCTCACGAAGAAAGACTCAAATATAACAGTGACTACTTGGGATGGAAACTTAAATGTACTATTTGAGATGCCTAGGATAGTTCTGATTGTATTTCGTGTTATTGGAACACAGCGCTTGGAGCATTTCTCCCTCCGATACTTGACGAATATTGTTTGTCATCTGCAATCTCAGTTACCCTATAATTCAATTACTATGTAGGTGTTTAAACCCCTGGTAATATCTCTATACAAGCTAAAATCTAAGCATATTGTAATTGATGTGAAATTGGTAATAGGTGTTTTGCTGCAAGGATGTATGCCCTTCCCACTAGGGCACAACTGCTAAGAAAGCTTAATGAAGATGGTGAGACTTGTTGGTAAATAAGTACTATCAAACGAAATTAACATGCATCAATCAATCAATTGTATACTAATATGTCAAAATGAATATAAACCATAAACATAGAAAAACCTGGAAAATGTAGAAGATGATGACGAAACTGAGATCCAAGTCGAGTTGCCTCTATCCTTAAGAACTTATTAGCCCCGCCTCGGTGCTGTATGGATGGTTTTGTGACTAATGTTCTCTCATGATTACTTGGATGCTTCTTGTAGAATGGGCACTCATTTAACAAGAACTTTAACAAGGATAAAATGGATGAAAACTATCTCTTAACTTGACTCACTTGTTCTAAATGAAGACTTGTAAAATGTAGGAAACTCTGATTAGAGAGAATAAACCTAAGCCCCCCTTATATAGGTATGGAATTGTGCCTTTGTGGGCACCATTTGGCTTAGGGTGTAACCGTCCTAAAGGTTATACCAATTCCTTATGTCTTTTAGGGCCTAGAGTTGTGTTCTTCCAATTTAGAGGACATGTCCATTTAACTTGTGTCTTTCCCATAAGGCACTTTTTAAGGGACATGTCTCTCCTACACTCAAACTATATATTTAGAGAATTTACAACAAGACCTTCCCTATCTTTTCTCTTCTTTACCGACTGACATAATTTTCTTTTTGTGTTTTGTTGAATATGTTGTTGTGGTGGATGTTGGCTCAGGCTCCCCGTAACTGCATTTTAGGGTGGGCAAATGGAAAAGGGTTTTGAAATGTTTTCTATAATTTTAAGTTTGTTTATTTAAGTTCGTATTTAGTAAAACACAATAAGATTATCAATTCAAAATTTAAGAAACTGGATTTTTCTAAAATTTTGAAAACATTAATAAACTAAGAGGATTTTTCAAAGTTCGGTCCATTTGCCCACCATACTACATTCTTTTTTGCCTGTAGCAAAATTATATGTGTTTCTTATCATTAAAGAAATTACAAGATTTTACAAAATTTGATTGTAATGGTGTCTTGAGTTCATGTAACCTGAGGTTTGTTTTCATTATTCGCAATTTTGTTAATGCTATATTTTGTCTCTTTGTTTATTTCAGAGACCTCAGCGAGGATTCGAATGCAAGCACGGTTATAAATGTGAATTTAAATAAAAAATGGAGTTACATTTTTTTTAAATTAAGATTGTTGTAACATGTGAATTTCAATTAAAAATTGGAGTTATATGCTTTGAAATTTAAATTGTTGTTACAAAAGTTTTAATTGGAGAAGTTACAAAAAAAAAATTAATTGGATGTATTTATATATATCTTTTTGGAGAAAATTTTATTTAAAAAAAAAAAAGATATGTGTATATATATATATTTTTTGTGTAATATAATACATGTTGCATTAAAATAAAAACAGAAACAGCAAGCAAAATAAGTGGAGAGAAAGCAAATATTCTTACAAGCCGAGAGAAAATATTTTTGTAAGCCGAGAGAGAAAAAAAAATTTCTTCAGCAAATTTTTTTTTCTGTTTCCAACAATTTCAAAGCCGATAACCTCACTGTTGTTTTTATAGTTTCCGAGCAAATTACTTTTTGTGTTGGGTGTGAGTGTACCAATCGGATTTTTGTGCATACCGATTGAGACATAAATTTTTCTGGGCTGTTTTATCCTGGAGACGACGGGGCTGATTACTGCAAGCACAGTTTCTTGGGCAGAGTCGCGAATTCGTCTTAAAGAGAGCGAACTGATCCGCGACTCAACCCAGTTGATTTCTTAATTTCCAGGTGTACGGTAACATTGTTCTGTAACTCATAATATATTTCATATTTGTGCAAAATTGTTCCAACAATTTTAAGACGAAATCAATCTGCCATGTTTACTTATGTTATGTTTGTTACTGTTCTTATGTTGCAATTATAAGTAAATTATGTATGAAATGAATTTTAAGGGAATTGATAGGCTTGTGAGATAATTGGCTTTAACATATTTTATATCCTGAGTTCCGACAAATATTCATACTTCATGAAATTAGAATATTCGATGTTTGCATCATGCAGAGTGTTGTTTTGAATTAAGCTTTTACAGGAAAAAATATATACATGGTTATTCTTTAGATGTTCAACCTTGTGATATTGTATATTTTAATAGATTTTCTGTTGGTATGCTTATGATATTCCTTATATCTCAGCTCTTTTGCTGTAGTTTTATAAGCACATTCATGAAGTAACAACTTTCATGTGGTAACAGTCATGCTGATGTTTTGGAATTGATTTTTTTAAAAAAAACATTTGGTGTATATGTTGCATGACTTATTTTATTTTGTCAATGTATCTACAGTATTTGAATATACATGTTTGAGTAAATAATTTTGATAATATCATTTATGCTAAAAATAAGTGTGGATGAGACTATAAGATTGATGAAGCTGTTGAACTTTTAGAATAGGCAATGATGAAATGAATGTTAATGTATAGAGATGATTATTTAAAATTGTCAACAATTTCAAGAAGCTGTAGGAAAATGTTTAAATATATTTATAATTTAATTAATGACTATTAACTGTTTATTGAAATTTTTCAATGCTGCTAAAATATGAGTGGATATATAGGTTATTGAGATTGATAGCCTGATGTCATATTCTGAAATTTTTATACTTATCCTGTGAGTTTTATTTGAGAAATTATTTGGAATATATTGCCTATAATGAATTGGACATGTGTTTATCGATTTGAATGATTTTGGATTAAAATATGTTGTTATTGAAATCATGATTTTTATGGTTTCTTGGAAGCCGAACAGTCCCTGTATGTGGTTTATTTATATGGTTTAAATATGTAGAAAATGCAATGACTTCATTGACTAGGATTGGCTTGACCATGTTCCATGTTTGAACTTCTGTGCTGATCTTGTGGCCTTTATTTAACCCCAAGGATTATGCCAAAATTTGCTAGTGGACTAGGATATGAGACTCGTAGGGTAGTAGTGGGGATTATCATAAATGGTGATACATATATTTCAGTTTGATGAGAATCTGGTCATCTAATTTTCTAGCTATGGTTGATTGTTATAGTAATAAAGTTACATATTTTTATGGATGATGAGAAAATAATATCAGCTCAAGATGATGTTGGAAAACCAAGAGTACGTGTGGTAAAAAAAAAAATTTAAATATAAAAAATTTCTTGATTTTTTATACAATCATATAGTTCATTTTTCATAACATAAATGGCTTTCATCGATTCTAGTTCTATAAATAATTGAACACTTTTAACTTTATTGTTACTTGTTAGTTCAAAATGGTGTTTGGATATTTCGTGTGTCAATGATTTAATCAGTTTAGATCTTTTTGTGCTTGATCTCAATTGAGACTTGAAGGTTGTTCCCATTTTGTTGTATATATAATAGCTGAGCCAAATGCTGAAGCAGCAAAGATATTGCCACCTACGGCATAGAAGAAGAAGAGTAAAGCTTGCTAATTATTTTTCTAACTCTTTTGCTGACAAGTATGATTGTTCTCATTGTGTGTTTTTCTTTCTATACTGCGATTGCTTATTGAATGTACACTGGAGAGAGACAACGTTTCAACGAATACTCTTCTTGTTCAACATGATGTTGGTGAGAAACATGGAGGTTGGCATTGCTAAGCATAGCAATGATTCCTGACATTTTTTTTCCTGGAGGCTTATATGCGTATATTCTCACTGGCCTCACATACAAGAGCTGGGAATCATATGCAAATGCTGTCATATTGCTAAGCAGAAGGTAATGAAGATGAATCAATTGCTAAAACTAATAAAACAAAGATGATGAAATATGTGGGAATCAAATACTCAACGGTATGTTTGATGCATTATTTGATATTTATCATGATGAATTTACTACAAAATAATAATAGAAAGTTAAAGATGTCCTAAATACATGCATATATGGTCTTTGTTTCAATATGAATGATTATGACCTTAGGAATAACAAGAATCATAATCACCGAAAATGAAACAATCTGGATGGACACTAAACTCCCTCAAGAAATGATGATAGTTAGTTCCAATGCTACAACTGTAGCAAATAAGGGCAGCTTGCCCGGAACTACCAGTTAAAGAGTTTTGCTCCAAAAGCGAACCTTACCGAAGACCAACTGGTTACTACGATATTTGAGATCAACATGTTTGGTAGATTCGAGGGATGGTGGGTAGGCATTGTCATATCTCGTCATGTCTGCTATGATTATGCTCTGTTCGAGTTATATGTACAAGCTGTAAATATGATAATGTGATGAGTGGTTTTCCAAACCACTATAGCGGCTGGAATTGGTGATGTGAATTTAAATTTTATGAAATATGGAATATGAAATGTTTGAGAACCTAGAACTTTGAGTATAAGATTAACTGAAACATATAAATTTTATTATTTATATGAGAATAATGTTTCTATGAGAAAATTTTCTTTGATATTAAGAAATAGTGGGGGGGCTAGACCTCCAATGATGAATTCGAAATAATGGGGGTTCTACCTCTAATGTTTTACTCATGGTTTTAAAGTGATTGAATATGAAAAATACATGCATTAGTAAGGTTGAAAACAACATTTGAAATGTTTATATTTTGATATGCTTATTTTATATGCATGTTGTTAATTTTGTTGAATTCTATGTTGTCTTCTAAATCTATAATTAAAAAAAAAAACTTAGAAGAAACTAGTGTAATTCTTGGAATTAAATTACTAGGTAAAAAAATGAAATCTAAAAATAAATTTACATGTACTCCTTATGACTATAGTGTAAAGTTGTTCAAGAACATTGGTGACAGTGTTAGATAATTTGAGTATGCGAACAACATTGGTAACTGATGTTATATTTATGTTTGCACTAGATCTGGAATTGCATATGTCGTATGATTACTATGTAGATTTATTAGTAGACCTGGTATGAGCATTGACATGCTATTGAGAAGGTTATAAGGTACCTGAAAAAGGACCATGAGCCTATAATTATGTTATCAGAGGTTTTCCACTGTCCTTGAAGGATAACGCGACGTTAATTGGAACACTCTTTCAGATGTTTCCAAGACTACCAGTGGATATACTTCCTGGAGTCTGAGATGATACCACTAGCATCAGCTTGTGAAGAAGCAGCTTGATTATGAAGCTTGCTATGAGATACCCATCTATGGGAGAGACTGATACCAGTTGTCTTGATCCATTGTAATAGTACCGCGGCTATTACAAATATTCAGAACTGTTATTATAACAGTAAGAGATTGTAGATAGACAGTACATATAGAGAATATCTCTCTTCTAGTGCTGTAAGAATGGATCATGTATGGACTGATGATAATTTAGCTAATCCTTTGATAAAAGGACTAGCAAGAGAGAAGATATACAATACCTAGAAAAGAATGAGACAATTGCCATTAGACAATCACTTATGATGGTAACCCGACCTAATGACTGGAGATCCCAAGAAATAGGTTCAATGGGTAATAACAAGTCATGAAGTGATGATGAATCTGTTGGGGTTGGTGCTCAGAGCGCCAATTCCCGGTTGTATTTCTGTTGAATACTTCTGTAAAATATTATTATTATGAATAATATATGCAGTTTCTATAATATAATCTATCTTTCTATATGGTAAAGACTTAATGACCCTAGAATGATTAGTCATGATATAGTTGCAAAAGCGTCGCAACGGACATTGAGAAGTATCATGACGTTGTCATTATCAGACAGTTCCTGGTCAAGGTTTACACTACTTGGTCAGTATAGTAAACCCGTTGAGACCGGTACATGTCGTATACTGGAATATATGATTCCAATGGTTTCTCAATGAACCATAAGTCTTGGAGACTAATATAGACGTGTAGGTGTTTATAGCGGATAAACACTGAACGACTCACCAAAGATTCTTAATGGATGGTACACTAGCGTCAATAAGAATCTTCTTGGGTTGAGTAGCACTTGTGATTCTTAGACTTGAGATGCCATTGTGGGCACATGAGACATCTTCTACACTTAGACGGCAGTCACGTCACCGATCTATTTAGATCAGACCTCCGCCTGTTAGTTGGGTGTAGATAGATCCTCAGGGTGTCCTATGTGTATCAAGATAGGATCCGTCAGTTCTGTGTATCAGAGCATAGGTAGTCCATATGATTAGCAATCAGATAAAACGATGGGCCCGTGGTAAAGTTTAGAAGCTAGTTCTAAACATTCTTTTGAGATTGCTAATAGAATAGTCGACTGGATAATCCCGATAGAGATTTGACGTTTACATCTATATCTCTGGATTTATCTGGATACCTGTGACGGAGGAATTATACATTTTCCATGACCTCGACCTATATGGTTCAGCGAGATTATCTGTGATCGTCATAATCTACGGGTGGATAGATTATGGACACGAAATTAGATTTCGTGACGGATATACATGAATCTAGAGAGTCTCAATAATAAAACATACTCGTAGAGCACTAGAGCAACATTAATAAATAATATTGATTATTTATAAAAGTCGTTTAAAGGTTAAACGCAAGATACGTGCTAAAAGGACTAGATAGTCATTTGCCTAATTATTGTGTATTTACATTTAATACTTGATTAATTTAAATACACATTAATTAATAGTCAAAATGAGTTATTTGACTTATATCCTATATGAATGTATATGTTTTTAATATTTAATGTAAATATTATACATATATTTAATATATTTGTATTTGATTAATTAATTGATTATTTAATTGTTAAATGATTAAATTAATTAAAATATAAATATCTTACATTAGGATATTTAAAGTAAATGATGTTAGTTGCTTTTATTGACTTAAATAAATATATAATAAAGTTGTATTAAGATATTTATGCAAGTTGTTAACATAATTTTGAAATGAAATTGAAATGAAAATTCTTGATATATGTTTGTGAATTTCGGCCAAAGGCCATTTGTGCACAAGTATATATTGTTTTCATTTTTTCATTTCATAATAACCTAATACACTTTTCATAAAACTCCATTGAAAGAAACTAAGGAAGCAAGTGAAGGAGAAAAGAAAAAAAAACTTAAAGAAAGCTTGGATTTTGTAAGTTTTTCAAACTTACTATTAGAAAGGAATTTGTTCCTTAGGATCTAGGCAACATCTTGTGATGTTCTTAAGTTATTCTTTTCATTATTTCTTGTGTTTTTTATGATGGAAATTTGGTTGAAAGTGTTGAGCATGTGTGATGAAGAAAGCTTGTAACTATTGTAGTTATAACTATTCTTTTAAGGTTTTTGGAAACCATGTTGCTAATCTAAAGTTATTGACCCACTCTTAAATGACCTAGATTTGATCTTGAGTTGTTTCATTGTGTTGAGACTTGGATTGGATGGAAGAATGATGATTGAAGTAATTGATTTAATGTATTTGGTATAATTTGTCCAATTTGTGGAAATTGAAAAATTAGGGTTCATAACCTATTCCAAATTTGGGGGTTTTCATATATGTTGAGCATTTGGGTGTGTATATGATGCATGCAAAGTTTCATGTTGATTGGATTTCATTTGGATGAGTTTTGAAGCATGAAATGACCAAATGGTCAACTTGGGCACCAAATGGTGCATTCGGCTTTGGCATCAAAAATTGAGGATTTTGGTTTCTTTGGTGTTTTGATGTTTTGAACATCATAAGTTCATCTTAGAAATGATTTAGAATCATTCAAAATTGATTGGATCAATTTCGGACTAAAACGGACAAAAATACAAAGCAATGGTATTTCGGTAAATTCACTTAAAATTGTTTTATTGAATTTATTTTCATAATTTGATTATTGGAATATTAAATAAATATGTTTAAATAACTCTTAATGTGTTCTATACTCTATGTAGAGTGGAGTACCTAGCTACGAGAGTACTCTTAATAGACACACCTATGTGAATGTAGAAGTGTGGCCGCTTCTTATGAATTTTTAGGCAAAAATTTCTAGAGCATTCACTATACTGGGATATACGAGCACGGCCGTAATGCTCGGGCTTTTGACTACACCCTGAAAGGTTTGTGTGTGTAACGTTGTCAGAGATAGAGTTCAAAACTACAAGTTACTCTAGTATAATCTGAATCGTCAACACTATGTAAAGGTTCAAGTCGATAGACACCTTTATTTATGCACGACCTTATATTATATTGCTCGATGAAAATGTTTTATTAAAATTCAAGTGGGGGATTGTTGTAAATGTGAATTTAAATAAAAAATGGAGTTACATTTTTTTTTAAATTAAGATTGTTGTAACATGTGAATTTCAATTAAAAATTGGAGTTATATGCTTTGAAATTTAAATTGTTGTTACAAAAGTTTTAATTGGAGAAGTTACAAAAAAAATTTAATTGGATGTATTTATATATATCTTTTTGGAGAAAATTTTATTTAAAAAAAAAAAGATATGTGTATATGTATATTTTTTTTGTGTAATATAATACATGTTGCATTAAAATAAAAACAGAAACAGCAAGCAAAATAAGTGGAGAGAAAGCAAATATTCTTACAAGCCGAGAGAAAATATTTTTGTAAGGCGAGAGAGAAAAAAATTTTCTTCAGCAAATTTTTTTTCTGTTTCCAACAATTTCAAAGCCGATAACCTCACTGTTGTTTCTATAGTTTCCGAGCAAATTATTTTTTGTGTTGGGTGTGAGTGTACCAATCGGATTTTTGTGCATACCGATTGAGACAGAAATTTTTCTGGACTGTTTTATCCTGGAGACGACGGGGCTGATTACTGCAAGCACAGTTTCCCGGGCAGAGCCGCGAATTCATCTTAAAGAGAGCGAATTGATCCGCGACTCAACCCAGTTGATTTCTTAATTTACAGGTGTACGGTAACATTATTCTGTAACTCATAATATATTTCATATTTGTGAAAAATTGTTCCAACAAGCACCAGTCATTTTGTACACGACAAACTCTTTCCATCGAGAGAATTGGGTTTAGATTGGTAAAATATTTATTCACTAATATTTACACTCATTGTCTTTTCTCTCAATACTCATAAACCAGATGTTATAAACTTGTGCATAAATCAATCAAATCCCTTTTGAATAAATTGTTGTATATTGGAACAAACATCATTGGTGTGAGATTTCCGGTGAACAGGGCCGGCAGCCCGCCTATAGCCCACAAATTTTTTTAAGAAATAAATAATGGTTATGGGTTCAGAATTTTTTCGTTGTAATATTACATTATATCAAAGGTCTCAAAATATAATAATAATAATAATAATAATAATAATAATAATATAGGATACCTATGATTCCAGGATTGGCCATGCCGGTGAAGTATAATGTTTATCTTGAGGTATTGGGTTCGAATCCAAAAAATGTGTTTCTTGTAAACGCTTGACACAGTGGAGGGTTTTATTTGCTTCGTTTAAGTACGTAAAGAGTGGTTTAACGGTGAGATTTTCAACGATTTAAAAAAAATTAAAAAGAAAGGGAAGGGTTGAAGAAAAATAGAAGGGAAGAAAATTAAAAAATGATTGAATTTGGGTGTATCAATTATTTGAAAAATAAAAATTAGGTATTCGTTAAAATCCAATGTTCTACTGAATACTAAATCAATTGATATGATTGATCTAATATCGATTTACGTGAGTCATAATTACTTTCTATACCGTTAGATCTAATAAACTCTATTTAATATTGGATCTTAATTCACACATCTATTATGACATAAAAAATAAAAAATATGATTCACTGATTTTTTTTAGTTGTCAGAATTCTTTCAAAATTTAATTCTCGTTGTCTACCAAAGAATTATCAAATTTTATTTTATTTTTCGAAAAATGACATTTAGTAAAGCTGAGAAATGAGATTATGAATGTGAGAGATAAGCTGCTTAAAAAGGTCAAAGAATTCTAAATACAAGCATCGGCAATATCAAAGTTATAATTATTGGTATCTGAAGTTATTGGCTGAATGATTGTTTGTTGGCCAGAGTTAGAATTCAAATTTTGGTGATTGAAAATTTTAGTCACTGTAGATTTCTTTTGCAACGGGATGAAAAGGCTTCAAGTACTTGGTAAATTATTTTTTATTCTTGTTATAATTTGCAATTTCCTCTGAAATTCATAGTTAATTAAAAAAAAAAAATTACTTGGCTATATCCATCTACAACTGCAAAACGGACCAAGCAGCTCTTCTTCGACTCAAAGCTCACATTACTTTTGTTATTACAAATTAATAACAGGTGTCTCATGAGAATTTTTAACTCCCAAAGTCTAAACCGAAATTACCTATAAGTACACTTAAACAATAATCTCTATATACCCAAGAGGATGGGTGAATTGGGTAATGATTAGATTATGCAGAATTAAATTCTTTTCGATTTTACGCTTCTTAGTAGCCTTGCCGTTTAAGTTTAGAAATCAATTTCTCAAATTAATAAATTCAACAATTAATTCTGAAAAGCAAGCTTTTAAACAATATGCATATATAAAATAAAACTTACAATAATTAAAATGAGTAAGGGTTAGAGAAATTAATACCGTAGTTTATAGTGGTTTGACCAACTCTTTGCCTACGTCTACTCCCCAAGTCACGCTTGAAGCTTTCCACTATGTAAATGTGATCGTACACATTACACCGAAAGTTTTTCGTGGTTCACTCATAAACCAAGAGTTTTTCGTAGTTCATCCCAAACTAAGAGTTTTTCTAGGTGCACTCCAAACCTTTGTACAAAAGTTTTATTACTTAGGTTTACTATTTAACATTTACAACCAAATCACTCTTTTGAGTATATCCACTCAATAAGGGATTTCACTACCATAAGTGTTTAAGATTAAAAGATTACAACATAACTTAGGAACTCACAAAAGGATAAAGAAGAATTAGAATGCGAGTTTTTAACTCAAGTATTCCAAGCTCACTAATATGATATGAATGTGTAGTGTATGAGCTTTGATTATGAAGAGAGTGTATGATGATGATGGTTTAAGTTAACTCTATGTTTTTGCCTTGAAAGAAAATATAGGAAGGTCTAAGATGATGGCAGAAAAGAAATTGGGGCTCAATATATAGTGAATGTGAAAAATTACCTTAGCTATCTATCTCGATACCGATATATTGGTCTATAGTGGCCGGTATGCCGATCCTATAATTCAAAACGACTAAAAAAAGTTACCATTGAGACTGGTATGGAGCCTTATGGGCCCGATATGCCGGTCAACATTTGTATTGCGTGCTCCAAAGCGTTCAAACTAAATTATTCAGAGACTTTGTGTTCGAGTGGCATTCGAATTTGTGTTCAAACGCAAGTGTCTAGAAACTCTTTGTTTGAGTTGCGTTCGAATGGTTACTGGTATGCCGGTATATTGTGACCAATATTCCAATTTCAGAGACCGGTATGCCAGTTCTAATGCATAAATATAAGATTTGAAGATTTAAAAATATTTTGCACATGACCCTATTGTATCTATATGAATGTGCATGAGTCATATGAGCTTAGAATACTTAAATTATCAATTCACTTATATTGAGAGCCCTAAGATATAATAGTACAACCAAACACAGAAAGCAAACCATACCTATCAAGGCGAGCCTAAACCAAACACAAACAAAAAACAAACACCCCTTAAACAACATTATAAACCCAGAAAACACATATATACATAGCAATCTAAACCCAAAACCACAAACAAACCCACACAAAACCTAGAGCATGCTATCAAACAAGATATATATGTTCATTACACATCGATTGAAAATGTAAAGCATGTTCAGTGTGAATAAAATAGAGAAAGAGACTCAAGAACCCTTATTTGTATTCTGAAGACGGAGGATAATAAGACGAAGTTGTTGAAGAAGTCTGGGAGTTGTAGAGGACGCTTGAGTTCTTGAGAATTCTTTGAGGGAGACGAAGTTGGCAAAAGTAAGGAAATGAATGGGCGTGGCCTTTAAATAGGCGGCTTGAGCATATCTTGATCGTTGATTTGGGATGTAAATTAAGGATTGATGACACGTGTTGGGTCAATCACCGCCTTTGAGTTCAGATCAATGGTTCAGATCAGAGCCAATAGTTCGGTTCATCCCAGCCACATGAGTTTTGGCACGCAAATCATGGATGCGTGACATTTGACACATTGAAAAGGCAAAAAGAAAGGGATTTGATGGATGTGATGGGCATTTAAGGAATACCATTATACCATCACATATTCCTAGAGATGATTCAGAAACCTTAAGAATGCTTTTTTAATTGGCGGTGAAAGAAAGACAATCGTCACAAAAATGACATATTTGGCAGTATACAAAGTAGCCAGCCCGAGGAGTGCGAACCTAGGAAGAGCTGAGGAGATATAGTGTTTTCAATGAGTAACAACTCGAATCATGGGGTCGATTTTTTATCTATCTGCACCATCTTTTATGAAGTTCTTGGCATCAACTCATCAATTTGTTGATACCGAGAACTAATGGACAGATGTTGATTGTGATTTTTAACCCCGAGGTAGGTTCAAATGCCGAACAAGGGTAGAACATGTATTATACTTAGTCCAAAATGGATGATAAAAGTCCAAGATCCCAGAGAGGCAGAAGAGATGTGATGAAGGAACTCGACCTCATGGTGTAGAGGGGTTCTCCCAAAGACAAAATTTGTTGGTAATGAAGTAAGTTAGGATACCGACCTGACCACCTAGAGGATATTGATTTGAGGTTTTCTAATAGTTTGGTAAGACCCAACCCGGTGGATTTTTGACAGTGAAGCCTGACCTGATTGAGAATGTTGAAGGAAGGCTTTTATAGTATCATCAACCTCAGTGTGCCGACCTGAGGAATTAAGATGAGATCTCATACCGACCAGTATTGAAGTCATGTGACGTATGCCCTAATTGAGAGGATAAACTTCTAGAAGGCTAATGATTACTGTGGGAAAAACAATGATTCTCATTGGAAGTAGCCATATCAGCCATCATAGGCCGGTGCAGTGACATAGAGGTGGCAGAGCAGGGCCGCCTTAGGCCGGTGCAGTGACAATGAAATGGCCTATTATGATTGGCGCATGTAAATATAGTTGAGGAGAGTTGCGATGACAATGATGGTAAGATGACATGTGTTGATGTCATTGGCGATGAAATAGTGAATTTGAAAGCCTGTATAAAGGAGTTGAAGATTCGGAGTAAAGAGTTAGCAAATTTTGCATCTCACAACTTGTAAAGAATTAAGAGCTTAAAAACTAGTGATAGAGAGAGAAAGCAAGTCGGTTACCTAATCAATTGAATGACTTGTATCAGGTTAGTGTAAGACCCAAGATGTAATATCACTAAGATAGTTCATTTCCCCATTTTAGTTCGGGTCGTTCTTGACCCCGAGGAATAATAAAATACACCCATTTCTCTCGTTGACGTACGTTGGAGCCATTTTTCGCCGAACTACGTAAACTCTGTATTTATCTTGTTAGCCTGCTAAATTATTTTGGTTCCCTGCTAACCAAACAAATTCATTATTAGGAAAGGTTTATTCAAAGGGTTAATTTCTCATATTGAACAACCTTCAACAATAACAAATAATAATCATCTTCAAAAGCTTTTCTCTACTATACTATTTAAGTTTGACTTTATTGTACAATTTGTAACATATCTCTGTCTGATAAACTTTGTTGAAGATGGGGCATGGTGCCAATTGTAGCTTTTAGTGGACTAGCCTTGGTCTTTTAACTACCCAAATAATGTAAATATGTCCAAAAACAAAAAGACAAAATTATATATAAAATTTCAACAGTGTCTCCCTCCATAAAAGTTACTGTAAGCAGTCCATCCATTTACACGGCGAATATGATTTTTCAATTTTCCCATGTTATCTTAACAATATTGTTGCTATTACTACACTTTTCCATTGTGGCTATGTCTGTATCCAACCTCACAGTCACAGCTGATGAAGCTGCTCTTCTTCAACTCAAAGCTCACATAACTTTGGACCCAAACAATTTCTTTGCAAACAACTGGTCAGCCACCACAATCACAGACTCAGTATGCAAATGGATTGGTGTCACTTGTGGTGTTCGCCCCCGCAGAGTCACAGCCTTGAGTCTCCCAAACTTGAGTCTCGGAGGCACCATCCCTCCACATATAGGAAACCTGTCATTTCTTGTTTCTCTCAACTTAAGTGGCAACAGTTTCCATGGCACTCTTCCAAGTGAGCTATGGCACTTGCGCCGATTAAGGATCATTGATCTGTCAACAAACAGCTTCTCTGGAAATCTCCCTAGTCATATTTGTAACAGTTTCACCAAACTTGAATATTTTGATGTTTCTTCAAACAAGATAACAGGTCAGCTTCCTTCAAGCTTGGGTGATTGCATCAAGCTTCAAAGATTGTCATTTTCAGCTAACAAAATCACAGGAAGGATTCCAGGAAACTTCGGAAATTTAACTGAGCTTGAGGAATTATATCTTAATAATAATTGCTTAGAAGGTAGAAAATTTTTTTTGGCTAACTTGTTTGCTTCATTCTTTGTAATAAGATTTAAACAATCTGAATTTTGCAGGTGAATTTCCACCAGCAATCTTCAACCTTTCTTCTTTGAAATTAATCATTCTTGCCAACAATAACTTGTCAGGGAGCCTCCCTGTTGATTTGTGCCATCATCATCAATCACTTGAAACGATTAATTCAGCAACAATGTGATCACAGGAAGAATTCCAAAGAGTATTAGAAACTGTACTCTGCTCAGCTATTTAAATCTTGGTAAAAATCAGCTCGCAGGTAACATAGATATACACAGCTTTTTATTTGATGAATCTATTTTATCACCTTTGCTTTTGATATTTCACTTCAAATTTAAAATCATCACCTTATACACAATTGAGGATGTATTGCTGTAATACATCACCTTAAATTAATAGAGTGAACTCATTTAGGGAGCATGAGAAGGTTGCGGTTTTTGATTTGTGCTGCCATTTTTGTTGTCTTTTTGGTAGCAAAAAGACAAGTATCATAGAATCATTCTTGGACTTTATTTGTTAATGTCATCAGCTGTCCAAAGGAAGTCCATTTTGCTGAATTGAGAGTTTTAGGCTTGCCAAAGCTTGTGAAGTAAATGCATGATTTTCTCCCCCCATTTTTGTGGCAGGGGAAATACCAGATGAAATTGGAAACCTTCACAATCTAAAGCTTTTGGATTTTGGTGGCAACAACTTAACAGGCCTCATACCAGCTATGATCTTCAACAACTCAAACATGGAAGTCATTCAACTTTATGGAAACCATTTGTCAGGTCATCTTCCTTCAAGCATTGGTCTCTACCTTCCAAATCTCCTAAGGCTATACTTATGGGGGAATAATCTGAGTGGAATAATCCCTGGTACCATTTGTAATGCTTCTAAGATCACTGTCCTCGAGCTAACGAACAATTCATTCTCTGGCCTTATTCCCAATACATTTGGTATTTGCAGACAACTCCAGATTTTACATATAGGACGTAATCAATTGACCACTGGATCTTCCACTCAAGGACAGAGTTTCTACTCTTCTTTGACAAATTGCAGATACTTGAGACACCTTGGCATGGAAAAGAATCCATTGAAAGGAGTTCTTCCGACTTCAATTGGAAATCTCTCTACATCTCTTGAATACTTTTATGCAGGTTCTGCTGAACTTAGTGGTGGAATTCCTGTAGAATTTGGTAACTTGAAAAACATGATAGTTTTGAGCCTTTACAAAAATGGATTAAGTGGCAATATTCCAGCCGCAATTGGAAAGTTGCAGAAGCTCCAAGGATTGGACCTCTCTTACAATAAGTTACAAGGATTCATGCCATATGATCTATGTCAATTGACAAGCTTGAATGGATTATTGTTTCATAGTAATGAACTCCATGGCTCAATCCCCATATGCTTTGATGCTTTAACTTCTCTAAGGTATCTCTACTTAGGCTCAAACAAGTTAAATTCTACTATACCATTGACCTTCTGGAGCCTTAGATATATCTTAGTAGTAGACTTGTCATTGAATTCGTTAAGTGGCTCTCTCCCATCAGATATTGGAAATTTGAAAGTCCTGACAAGATTAAATTTATCAGGAAATCAGCTATCAGGTTTTATTCCAAGTAGCATTGGAGCTCTCAAAGATCTAACTCATCTCACCTTAGCAAGTAATGGATTCCAAGGCCTTATTCCTGAATCAATTGGCAGCTTGGTTAGCTTAACGAGTTTGGATCTCTCAGGTAACATGGTTTCTGGTGAGATTCCCAATTCCTTGGAATCCCTTCATTATCTTATCTATTTCAATGTGTCATTCAATAGACTAGAAGGAGAAATTCCAAATGGAGGACCTTTTGTTAATTTCTCGGCAGAATCCTTTATCCAAAATCATGCACTCTGTGGTTCATCTCGACTACAAGTCCTACCTTGTAAAACTAGCTCCTCTCGAAAATCCAAGGCCACTAAGCATGTATTGAGATGTATTTTACCAGTAATTGCGACAATGCTGGTATTGGCTCTCATTATCATCCTCATAAGACGTGGCAAGAGGAACAACAGCCTTTTGACAGAGGACAATTTATCGAATCTGGCAACATTGAGAAGAATTTCATACCACGAACTTCAACAAGCAACAGATAGATTCGATAAAAGCAACTTGCTTGGTACAGGTAGTTTCGGCTCTGTGTATAAAGCAACACTAATTGATGGGATGAACATTGCAGTAAAGGTATTCAATTCGCAGGAAGATAGAGCATTTAAAAGTTTTGATACTGAATGTAAAGTTATGTGCCATCGGAATCTAGTTAAAATCATTAGCAGTTGCAGCAATCCTAATGATAGATGTCGCCTCTGCATTGGAATATCTCCATCGTGGCTATTCAACACCCATTATCCACTGCAATCTAAAGCCCAACAACGTGCTGTTAGATGATGATATGATTGCGCATGTGGGTGATTTTAGCATAGCTAAACTCTTAGACGGAGTTGATTCTGTCGTGCAAACCAGGACTCTGGCAACTATTGGTTACATGTCCCCGGGTTAGTTTTCTAGTTTGTTAAGTAAATTTGTATATTGATACTTTCATGATACATACTGATGATTAAAAGTATAATTAAAATGCAGAGTATGGATTTGAAGGAATCATTTCAGCAAGTGGAGATGTCTACAGTTTTGGCATTTTAATGATGGAAACATTCACCAGAAGAAAGCCAACAGATGAAATGTTTACAGAAGAAATGAGCTTGAAACGTTGGGTTGAAGTGTCATTACCTCTTGCAGTTACTGAAGTTGCAGATGCCAATTTGCTGAGCAGAGAAGTAGAAGAAGAAGAAGAAGAAGCTGACTTTGTAGCTAAGAAGAATTGCATATCATCCATTATGCACTTGGCCTTAAAATGCTCTGCACAAATTCCCCAGGAGAGAATTAATATTAAGGATGCTTTGCTTGATCTCGAGAAGATCAAAATAAACTTTCTAATGGATGTTCAACAAGCTTGATACATTGTCCATGCCGATTTTGGCTTACTCAACCAGCTTGATACGGTGTTGAAATCAAAAGGCAACAGAAAATGTGTTTTGTAGTGAGTATTTGCAATTTACAAAGGAATTCATTATGTTTCCCATTTACCAGTATACTACTAGATAAGGAACACACGGTTCGAAACCGCAACCGAACCTTAAACTGATCGAACCGTACGGTTCAGTTCGGTTCAAGGTTTGAAATCATTTTTTTTAATAAATTAAATTAAATTATTATAAAAATAATAAAAAAGTAAATATTTACTAAAGAATAAATAAATTAATTTAAATTTTTATAAAATAATAAAAATTAATTTACTTAAGAGTAAGAATAAAAGTAAACATTGATAATTTATTTATTGTTTTGAAAAAAAAAAACTTACACTTAAATAAGGTGTTTATGTATCCTCTTGAGGCGTTGAGGAATCAAATCTCGCGTAATTCTGTTACATTTTATTTTTAATAATTTACCTCACTGATGTGCTTATAAATTTTTCCACAATAATTCCAGACATCATTTTTCTCACTAGTGACATCATTTACGACCAGAGTGAAATATTTTATCAACATTTCAGAACCTCGATTTCATACTTGAATACGTGAAGTCGTCTCATCGGTGGTATGTTAAGTGGTATCCTCAGCCTCAGGAATATTAGTAGAGAAATTGAGAGAGTGAGAAGAGAATAAATGATTTTGTGATTTTGGAAAATGAGTTAAAAGGGTTATTTATCGTGTTTTTTTTTGATTTTTTATAATGCCTAAAATGTAGTCGTAAAAGATATATATTGATTGACAAATATAGTTGTTGGGAGAGACAAATTAGACATTTTAAACTTTGATTATTATAAAAAAAAATTTGTAACCGTAACGGCTAACGGTTTCGAACTGTTACGGTTCAAACCATAACGGTTTACTGTTACGGTTCAAATTGGTCCAACCGTTCAAACCGACGGTTGAAAATTGTCTCAAACTTAATCGAATCGGATTTGACCAGTTCGATTACGGTTCGCGATTCGGTTGCATAGTCAACTGTTTGATTTACAGTTAGTCAACGATTCAGTTACGAATTAAAATCGTAACCGTGTGCATGTCTATTACTAGATAGGATTGCCTTGTTTTTTATTTTCTCAAAGTGTGTTCTTGGATCTTGAAAAATTATAATTCGATTTTGTACTTTCATCACATATATGAAAGCAATATTATTAGATGTGTCATAACTGAATTTGTCTTGTTTATTTTGTAGCAGTCAGTACAACTTAACTCCATTTCATAGATATATTTATTAATTCTCCAGTTTTTTACTTTTGGAGTTGAAAAATAAGGGTATGCAATGGTTTCAGGTAGATCTAGAATCGTTTGGAATTAAATCGAAAATTAGGTTTCAAAACAGAAATCGATTATTTTAGGGTAAGTTCCAGTTCTAAAAAATTGGAATTGAAAAAAGTTCCGGTTCTGGTTTTACACTTCAAATAACCGAAACTTACTCATGAAATCGAAAATTAAAACCGGTTTTATAATCAAAATTTTCATTTAAATAATTTTCCTTACCGATCAAAACATGCTTACTTTCTTAAAACTTGTGCTAAGATTCTCATACTCTGGAGCAAGTTTTTTACAGAACCCACACTTATTAGAGTAAACACAAAACATATTCATGAATATTGTTTCAGATTACACATCTAACATTCATAATTCAAATACCGCAACTGAAATACAAAAACATAATGAAAACTTTTATATCATTTGAAGAATATTGACTTTAGTATGTTTCCAATAAATATTATCCTTCTACTTTGCAGCTTGAAATAAACATTATACAAAATTTTAATTAAAAATCATATAATATTACTTAGCTTAAATTCACAAACACTATCCTCAAAAATATTGTATTACTCGTTTCCAGCGATCAAAATAATTCATGAATATATATTTAACACTTCTAACAACAAACAAATAGAGTAAAATAACAAAATAATGAAAGTGCAAAGAAAGTATCAAATTTTTTTCTAATATTAATCTATTGAGTCCAAAATATGATACCATGAAACTGAACCGAAACCAAATCGGAACTGATAGGTAGGGTACCGTATTTAATAGGATAAGATACGGTTTTAAAAATTTAGGAATCGAATTTTTTAGGATAAGTTCCAATTCTACCTGAATAGAATAAGATATCTTATTTTACTCGCCCATATAAATCAATAGTTAGATTTTGATTTTTAGATGTGTACTAGCATAAGATTTTTCTACCATATGTATCCCTTCTAAAGCTTTTTCAGGAATTGCCTCCGTCTCATCGTCTGCTTTTTACTTCGAATTAAGGGTGGCAGTTTAGCCCGCGGCCCGGCGGGCTTTGGCCCGGCCCGTGGTGGAAAAAGCCCGGGCCGGGCTTTCCTATTTTGGCCCGGGCCCGGCCCGGCCCGGGCCAAAATTAAAAAAAAAAAACATAAATATATATATATTTTTAATATGTTTGTATCATTTTTATTTATTTTTAGCATTTAAATTGTTAATTTATCAATGAAACTTGTGATTTATTTATAAATTGTCTTTGTATATAGTGTAAATATATTTTATATTTATATATTTTTAATTTTTAATTTTTTTTTTTAAATTCGGGCCAAAAAAAAACCCGGGCCCGAGCCCGGCCCTGAAGACGCTCGGGCCGGGCTTTTCCCGAGCCCACCGGCCCGGCCCATTGCCACCCTTACTTCGAATAACTTTTTTGGAGTAATTCCTATCAAGAAAGACATCAGAATTCAAAGAACCTCTACCATACAATTAATCCCAAAAAAAAAAAAAGATTTAGTGTTTCTTTTTGGAGTGATTAAAATCACATCAAATGTATTTTTTTAAGATTAAATTTTTCTGAGGTTTTTTTTTTAATAATTTATTAAAAATCACTAGTTAAATAACACTTTCAAAATTGACTCTTAATCCAGCATATTTCCCTGCAATCTTCTTTTATTTTTTAGTTTTAATAATGTTAGGTATCCAAACATTATCCCCTCTGAAGTGGTATTTAATTATTGGGTGGTCAGATAGAGTAATAAGTAATTTGATAATTAGGACTCAAATGTTGGGATCCCATGCATTATTCATTTTTTAATAATGAATCCAATTGATTAGATACAATATTAGCACATATAGCGTATAATATAATCCAATCTAGTTCACTCTGTTCCAAAATTGTAATTAAAAATTAACCATTTAGTATTTTAGTTTGAATTCGCTGAGAATAGGATTGACAGAAAATTTTGAATTCCAATTAGAATCATATCCCATTTGGTCCAAGATTCATATTGATTTTTCATCCCGAATGAAATTTCGATGGGATTTGAGCCGATATATCGTCCCGAATAAAAAATTGAGGTAGGATTCGGGACGAACTTTTTGTCAAGTCTAAAAAGTCTTGAATCCCGCTCAAGATTCAGGATCCCACACCATTTTGTCTGAGATTCAAAACGATTTTTCATCCTAATTCAAAATACCGGTCGGGATTTTGGATGATTTCTTCATCCCAAATAATAATCGGGATGAAACTCGATCAGAACGGGACGTCCCCATTACCATCCTTGGCAGGTACTTGAACGTTTGACTTTTGAAATTTTCAAAAACTCTCATTTGTATAATCCGGTCCAACTTGCTTTGGCGGCCCAACTTTGAATTTCTTATCTTTCATAGTTATATTTTTGACATATATCTATCCAAAAAGCATTCAACTGCATTAGGGATTTTTAGACTTTATAAGGATATGATCAAAATCTCTCCCAATCAATATATGATTTGAAAATCTATTTCTTGGACACTTCCGAGTTGAGAAACAGTTCTAATACCATTTGTGATGACACAACTCAACTAGTAAGATATTATCCGTTTTTATAATTTATAGTGACCCAATTTTGAAGTCATGAGATAAGTCCAAATCCATCGGAAAAAATTCAATTAGTTGAGGAGCACAAAACTTTATAAGAACATCATGAAAATCCCTTCAAAGCGATATGAAATTTTTACAATTATATACTTTTTACGATAAATTTCAATGTAATTATTGTTTAGGAAATTAATCTCACATCTAATAAGGATATATTTTTGGGTTAAATATATAAGTTTGAATTTATTTTTGACTATTAATCAAAAAATAGTTAAATTCACTGGTGAACTGGCCTACCCACCAAATTAACAATTGTTCTTAAATCGTAATTGCCTACTTAATATTATATAGCAATTACAACTTGAAAACTAGCAAAAGAAAGAGAGCTAGACTCACACAAACTCATAGCAAACTAATAATGTTTTTATTCTTGACAGCCTAATGATATTAAAGAGAACATTACAACCTGCTAGGTAGCAAAATTCTTTTATTAAATACAAAAAGAAAACTTAAAAGACTATCTTGAAATTAAACTCATGCGAAATTTCTACAAAATAGAAATTTTTTTATTAACATTGAACAGCGTTCAATCATTCTTCTTCGTCCTCCAAGATAAAACTGGTGGGATGCTTTGTTCGTTTCTGAAGAAATTACCAGGATCAACATTAGTTTTCACACGAACCAACCTGTCGAAATTGTTATTGAAATATTTTTTGCCCCAAATGCTAGCTTGTTTGTAGCTTGTGTAGCCTTGGTTATTGGTTCCAATGTCAAGATCCTTGTAATTGATATATGCAGCTCTAGGATTTTTTGAAACATAGGGAGCCATGTAACTATAAAGCTTTCTGATCCAATTAATGTGCCTTTGAGATTCTTCACTCCCTTGTTTGTCCCACTGTACATAATACTGAATTTTATATATGTTGCCAGCTCTATGCGGGAATGGAATTTCTGACTCCGAAATCTCACTCATTTTCCCACCATATGGAGTCAAGACCAATTGAGCTGCTTCTGCTTCTACTTGGTATAAGCTCTCATATATTCCTTGCAATGCAATTTCAGGTATAGGTTCCCTCACATAGTCCGATTTCCCTTTGAAAGCTCTTCTAGAGGAATAATCAGTCCTCTGGAGCAATACATCCAAGGATTCTCCGATTTCGATTATGTTAAATTCAAGGATTGATTGAATCCAGGTAATTTCTTTACAGTCTTCTTTCACCAAACCAAGCTCAGGGAATCTCTCTTGCATCAATGGAAGGAGCCTGTCAACTCCACCAAGAAACAAGGATTGGAATATAGCTTCCATTGTTCTGTTTTGGTCTGTACCAGTACTCAAACTCCTTAAGAAGACCAACAGCAATAAATCTTCCGGAAATTTATCAGCAACTTGTTGCCATCTGTGAACAAGTTTTGTTGTATTTTGGTCCCAAGTTCTCTGGACTGTGAATACAGTCACAGTTGATGGAACATCGACTAGCTTTATTCTCCAGGCAACGATGACTCCAAAGCTAGCTCCTCCACCACGAATAGCCCAGAATAGATCTTCTCCCATTAATTTTCTGTCGAGAAATCTCCCTTGAACATCAATCATATGAGCGTCAAGTATATTATCAGCAGCAAGTCCATATTTCCGGAACAATAAGCCCCAGCCCCCGCCACTAAAATGCCCACCAATCCCTACAGAAGGGCAAACTCCTGCTGGAAATGCAAGAGTTCGACTTTTCTGAGAAATTTCATAATAAAGTTGGCCTAGTGTGGCACCAACTTGAACCCAAGCTGTCTTATTTTCAACATCAATACTAATTGAGCTGAAATTTATCATATCAATGATGATAAACGAGACATGATTAGAGGAGTGATAAGAAAGACCTTCATAGTCATGACCGCCACTTCGAACTCTAATTTGCAAGCCATATTTTTGGGAACATTGAATGGCTGCTTGAATATGAGACACGTGTTGCGGAGTGATGATGACCAGAGGTTTTGTGGTGGTTGGTGTTGAGAACCTGAGGTTTTGTAAGGTTAAGTTCAAGACGGATGAATATGAAGAGTTGTTTTGGAAGAAGATCACTTTAGAAATGGACGTGGAGTTGTCAGAGTGAAGAGAAAGGCATTGAAGGAAACTTTCATGGGTGTCAGCCGAAGCTATCCATAGAAATGAAGATAGTAAAATAACAAGAGAAAATGAGAGAATTGTAGTGCTTTGAGGCTTCATTTATGTTGATGTTTAATTAGATGTGGAGGTTCAAAAGAAATGAATCCCTTATTTATATATATATACACATGTGAATTTGAACAGAGGATATTAAGAATAAAATAAAAAAAAGTCAGTGCTGAATTGCGAATTCGTACACGCTATTTCCTCTAGAGAAAATTCAAGGGAATTTAGTAAAACTATGCAAATTTTAATGGTTGTTATCCCAATTAGATTTTATTATGCTTTTTTTTTTTTTTTAATAAATACTTGCCATCTATCTCATTTTAGACCATTTACCCTTCTTCCTCTTCAATGCTTCTCTAAAAATAAAATGAAATCAACTAAATATTAAAAAAAAAAAAGATAAAAATAAATTACAACTCTCTCACAAACTCTTAATAATAAATAATATTTTTATCTTTTAAAATATAGAGGATTTAGTTGAAAATGGAATGGAGGAAATAATGAAATGAAACTTCTATTTATAGGTATGAGATTCACTTTGTAAATAGTGAATTATATTTTTTTATTATTTTCTTTTTATGCATGTGTGACTCACCCATAAATTTAATATATATATATTATTTTTCACCTTTCGGTGCTTAAAGTCAGCACCAAAAGGTGCAAGTTGCTCAACAATTCTCCCACTTGAAAATTTCATTGAGAATCAATAAGTTTTCACATCATTCATTCTACTTTGCCGTCTTCAAGCTGCTTACATTTATGCTATCCTATAAGAGGATATACACCATACAAACTTATTTGTATTGATAGGCTTGGTCATTACATCTGCAAGGTTCTCATTAGTGTGTACCTTCAATAAGTCCACATGCCTTCTTCCACTATTTCATGAATAAAATGGTATTGTATCCCTATATGCTTTGTTCTTGAATGAAATGTTGGATTTTGCAATATACAAAGCACTCTAACTGTCACAATAATAATGGAATCTTCTCTTATTTGAGCCCGAGCTCCTCCAATAACCTTTGAAACCAAATAGTTTCCTTGTAAGCTTGTTTAGCTGTTATGTATTCAACTTCTATTGTTGACAAAGTCACAACATTATGTAACTTGGTTACTCAGCTCACTGTTCATCCTACAAGTATAAACACATAACCTGTAGTGAATTTTCTTTTATCAAGATCTCCTGTAAAATTTGAATCCATGTAGCCTCTGACAACTAATTTTGATCCTCCATAACATAATGCAGTATCTGAGGTTCCTTTGATATATTTAAGGATCCTTTTAATAACATTCCAATGTTCTCTACAAGATTCGCAATAAAAGGACTAACTGCTCTCACTGCTTGTGCAATATTTTATACAAATCATGACATACATTAAACTTCTCACTGCTGATGCATACGGTACTCGAGACATCTCATTCCTCTCAACTTCATTGTTAGGACACATAAAAGATGATAACTTAAAATTAACCGGAAGTGGGGTAGAAATTGGCTTACAATCTTCCATATCAAACCGCCGTTAGATTTTTTTCAAATAATTTTTCTGAGAAAGCCAAATCTTCTTGTTTTTTTTTTCTCGGTGTATTTGCATCCCTAAAATCTTGTTTGCTGGTTCAGATCCTTCAATCTTGTTTGCATCCCTAGAATCTTGTTTGCTGGTCCAGATCCTTCATGTCAAACTCTCTAGTTAATTATGCATTTAGTTCTTGGACTCAACTTTTGTTAGGGTCTGCTACCAATATGTCGTCCACATACAAAAACAAAATAATAAATTCATTATTTCCAAACCTCTTGTAATATGTACAATGGTCTGAACTGAGTATGAGTACCCAAGGCAAATAATGAAGGAATTAAATATCTTATACCAATATATCGGCGCCTGTTTGAGACCATATAAAGATTTATTCAACCTGCAAACCAAGTTCTCCTTGCCTATTTCAACAAAACCTTCTGGTTGGAGCATATAAATTTCTTTTTCAAGTTCTCCATGAAGAAATACAGTTTTTACATCCAACTGTTCATGACTATTCTCAACCCATCCCACAGCCATCGCACACGAAAATGACCCTGTAATGAGTTTCACTACAAGAAAACTGTCAAATAGCGACGGAAAAATCCGTAGCTAACTGACCACTAGCGACGGTAAAATTCTGTATCTATTTTTTTGGTCGCAAAAAAAATAGCGACGAAAATATTTCATCCGTCGCTAAAATTAGCGACGGAATTTTATTCCGTCTCTAATTAGCGACGAAAATTATTCCGTCGCTAAATAGCGACGAAAATTATTCCGTCGCTAAATAGCGACGAAAATTTCGTTTCTATTTAGCGACTGAAGTATTTCCGTTTTTAAATAGAAACATAATTTTTTGTCACTATTTAGTGACGGAAAAAAGATTTCGATGCTAATAAGAGACAGAATTTTCGTAGCTATATATTTTTAAAAAAATTAAAAATGAAAATTTTAAAATTTTAGAGATGCGGGAAATTTTAAAATTTTAAAATTTTAAGGATGTATGAAACTTTTAAAATTTTAGAAAGAAATTTTTTTTAAAATTTTAAAGGTGTGAAATTTTATAATTATATAGATGTGAGAAATTTATAAATTGTAGAGAGAGTAAATTTTTAAATTTTAGATAAGGGAAAATTTTAAAATTTTTGAATGGTAGAAAATTTTAAAAAAATGACTTTTTTAATGTTATATATAAATCTTCAATTTCACAAGACACCGTAATGTCCACCACAAACTTCGACACACCACCATCCATTTACGCCACTTTAAACTAAAAAAAAAATATTAGTGTTTGTTTCTTAGGAAATTTTAAAATTGGAGATAAGAAAAATGAGAGATTGATAATGAGAGTTGAGGTATGAAAAAATTTGATGGTATATGGAATTGAGTAGGAAAATTTTGGATGATGTATTGGAGTTGAGAGTTAAAAAGATTGTGGTGTATATATAGAGGAAAAGATAAGAGAAGCGGGAAGATTTGTAAATTTTATAGACATTTGAAATTTTCGTAAGGTGAGAAATTTTTGAAAATATAGGAGGGATTGAAAATTTTAAAAATTAGCTACGAAATTTTAATTCTGTTTCTAATTAGCGACAAAATTATAATTCCATTTTTAATTAGCGACGGAAAATCCGTCTCTATTTTTAATAAAAAAAAAAATGGCGCCGAAAGGATTAAATTTTTTGGGGGATTGAAAATTTTAAAATTAGTTACGGAATTTTAATTTTGTTTCTAATTAGCTACGAACTTTTAATTACATTTCTAATTACCAATTAAAATTAAAATGAAAATGAAAATTTAAAAGTAGAGACGGAATAAAGATTCTGTGTCTATTTAGCGACAAATTTTTAATTCCGTTTCTAATTAGCGACGGAATTTTACTTCCGTTTCTAATTAACGACGGAAAATCTGTCTCTATTTAAAAAAAAAAAGTGGCGCCGAAAGGATTAAATTTCTGGGGGGATTGAAAATTTTAAAATTAGCTACGGAATTATAATTAAGTTTCTAATTAGCGACGGAAAAAGTCCGTTTCTAATTACCAATTAAAATAAAAATTAAAATAAAATTTTAAAAGTTGCAACGGAATAAAGATTTTGTGTCTATTTAGCGAGGATTTTTAATTCCGTTTCTAATTAGCGACGAAATTTTATTTCCGTTTCTAATTAGCGATGAAAAAATTCTGTTTCTAATTACCGATAGTTTTGGAAATTAGAAATTAAATTAAAATAAAAATGAAAATGAAAATTTAAAATTAGCGACGAAATAAAGATTATGTTTCTATTTAGCGATGAAATATTAATTCCGTTTCTAATTAGCGACGGAAAAATTCCGTTTCTAGATGAAATTAGCGACGAAATAATAATTTGTTTCTAATTAGCGACGAAAGTTTGTTTCCGTCTCTAATTTAGAGATGAAACTTTTTTTGTCGCTAAATTCCGTCCCTAATTTCATTATCCATTTCAATTCCGTCGTTAAATTTTGAAACGGAATATTCCATCGCTAAATTATGTCGCTAAAACTGTAATTTCTTATAGTGTTTGCAACGACACTCATCACATGACCATTGTACACAAGAATTATCGTGCAACGGGTGTGCGACGATACTCATCGCACAATTATTTTGAATAATAACTGACAATGTCTTTCAAATCTCAATTTTAAAGGGAATTAACAATATTTTTCTTAAAATTAGCGGATGTCCATACTATGTGTTATGTCATTTGGAATATTAAAATACCATTTGGAATTTCTTTTCCTTAATTAATCTTACAAATTTAGTTTTTAAAATAAATCTCTAAGAGCCAAACATAATCAAGTTGAAAATTTTACAATGCTTCCATAAATAGAGAAGAATAAAAGAGAGAACAAAATATGGTTTGTACTTATGTCAGAAAGGGTATTTCAATCTTTTTATGGTGTTGTTAATAAAATAAATAAATAAATAACTACTTGGGAAAAGAACTTCAAAATTTGCATAGTTTAGTTAATTTCTCAAAATTCAAGCATGTAGGATTCAAGTATAATCAGGGACGCTATGAGTTTTGTGGGTCTTAACAAGTTTCTAGAGTTTTGTGGGTCTTAAATAAGTTTCTAAAGTACGTGGCATCATTTATGAGTTTTGGGGTCTCTAATTTTTATCTAAATTTAAAAATCCAACCATTGTCTTTATGAACTGTCCTTATACCACCCCTGATATAATTAATTAATGAGGTGATTAAATAAAATTGTAAGCAAGCACATAATATATTTTCTCCTGTATTATTATCATAAACATTTGATGTTATTTTGCAAACCCAAATATTTTTTGTCATCCCTAAACGCATATTATTTTTTTTAAAATATTTTCAAGCAATAGCCAAATACTAAAAAATATTTTCATTTTTGTAAAATAATTTTCATAGAAAATATTACTTACGAAAATCATTTTACGATAACGGACATTAATATAAGATTCTAATAAGCAAAATATATAGGTGATTGATAGTTAGTAGATATAATGGCGAGATTATGGTTTTGGTTTAATCGGAGCTAAAATGAATAAACAACAAATCTTAGGAGGTCATAGTCAAAAATCTATAAAATCAGTGGTACAAAAATTCAAATAAATAAATAAATAAATCTTAAACTATTCACTAATATTAATGGACAGTAATTGGAAACTTTCAGCGCATAAAATCTTGAAGTTCTGAAATTTCAGATTAAGTGAGGATCCTAATTGTTAATTTAATTGAGTTTAGAGATGTTAAATGGGAATATTTCATCTAGGTTGGTAAATTTTTCCATGACTTCAGGGTTTTGTGGGATCCATTCTAATGGAGGAGTTCGGAGCTCCAAATCATGAAAAAATTAAATCGGGTTCGAATTTGAGACCCCAATTCAATATCGATTTTTGAATTAATTGAGTCGGATTCATGGATTTCTCATTAGTTCGGATTTGGGTTGTAGATAACAATTATTACAATTATTACACGGTAATTGGGAAATCCGAATATGACAAAATTACAATTATAATTATTATCCTCGGAGCAGACCCTAACGGCAGACCCTGAAAGCGGAGGCAGGGACTGATGAGCAGAGGCAGAGGCAGATGGCAGAGGCTGAAGGCAGAGGCTGACAGCAGAGGCTGAGGCTGAAAGCAGAGGCAGAAGATGAAGCTGAGGCAGAGGCTGTTGGCAGATGCTGATGCTGAGGCAGAGGCTGTTGGCAGATGCTGATGCTGAGGCAGAGGCTGTTGGCAGATGCTGAGTCAGGCAGAGGCAGAAGCTGAAGCTGAGGCAGAGGCTGTTGGCAGATGCTGATGCAGAGGCAGAAGCTGAAGCTGAGGCTGAAGCTGAAGCTGAGGCAGAGGCTGTTGGCAGATGCTGATGCTGAGGCAGAGGCTGTTGGCAGATGCTGAACTTTCCCGAGGCTTGTTGTAAAACAACAATATCCTTAAAACAAATTCGTCCCCTACCGTAGGTGCAGTAGAACGTGAGACGATTGTTTCCCAGGATACAACGGAAACGTACGAGAAAGGGCACCACCAGACTCGTATCCAACGAACCACAAAGTGTTTGAACTCTCCTTTTAACAAAACAAAGAAAATGATCTTCCGTGTGTGTGCTATGTCTTTCTCTATTTTCTATTTCATATCTTGAAAACAAGAACTGATGTTGTTTATATAGGAAAAGAAAAACACATCTCAATTAATAGAAATTAACTTGCCAATTAAATTTCATAATGGGAGATGTTACACATTGTTGTAACCACTAAGCTAATTAAATTAGCACTAATGGAAATTAAACTATATAACCACCAAGCTAATTAGATTAGCACTTATGGAGATTAAACTTTGTAACCACCAAGCTAATTAAATTAGATGTTATGGAATTACAAAAGGCTTGAAAATTGTGAACTTTGAGCAACAATTTCTCATTCACCCAAGCACCATTTTAAGCATATGAATATACCATTTCGAAGTACTCACGGAGGAGTATCCGAATCATTCAATAACAACCACTAACACGAAGTGGACCATGCTTAAAATTGAGCCTCAAAATGCTTATAAATAAGCATTTTTCCAACATGGGTTTGGGACCAAACCCATTTCCAATCCTATTTCCATGTGTAGGGTTCAGGATCTCACCTTGAGGTTCTGAGTTCGAATCCAGGGAGTGCGTTTCTTGTAAGAGTCTGGGACAACCGGAGGTTTTACATGTTTCGCTTAAGTCCGGAAAATGTGATTTGGCGGTAAAATTTCCAACGATTTCAAAAAAAATATATAATATGTTGAATAATACATTAAGCATATACTAATAATTTAATGGAGATTGGCGGCCTTTTGAATTTTACCATTTATCTCTACGGTTTTCATAATATATCATTAACAAAACAAAGAAAAAGAAAAAGGGCTTGTTGTTTTATAGCTGTTGTTAGCTGATGTTGACGGCTGATTTTGATTTCAGAGGCAATAAATGTTTTTTTTTACTCCTGAGATAATCCTCCTCCAACTGTGAAATTATTTTGTTTATGGGAAACTAAAAGCAAATTTGGCAAAAGATAAGTAAATTCACCAATCAACAAAGAGATTTAACGTGGTTCGGCGGATCAGATCCAACCTACATCCACGGGCACAGAATGAATGATGTTTTATTACCAAAATATGCTTTTCAGATCTGTTTTTGTGTTTACAAGTCTAATTCTCTCTTGTTCTCTTCTCAACTCCCTCTTATAAGCACGCTTTCCCTTCCTATTTATAATAGCAAATAAACAGTTTTCCTTTTCCCATAAGAATTCTTAGTAGAAACTACCTTCACTTCCTTTATCCTATTAGGACACTGATTTATCAATTTTTCCCCATGAAAGTAGGATAACTTATCTTCTTATCCGTAAAAATAGGATGTCTTATCTTCTGGAGCATATCTCGCCATATTCTCGGTCTTCATGAGGTCGGTCACAATGGTCTTTTGAACTGAGAATGATGCTATCGATCTGATAATGTCCGACCATCCGGTATGGAGTGGTCGGTTACCGATCATAAAGTGCTCGGTCCCTTACTGTTGGCTTTTAGTGGTCGGGTCGGCATTAATGATCTTGACCAAGAAGGAAATTACATTTTTACCCTTGGCGTACTGCTTAAATATCATAGGGCCTGAAAATACCGCCAACAGCTATAATACTTTTATTTTCTGAAAATTCTACCGTAAAAAGATCATAGATAGTATTATGATATCGGAGATTAATTTCTAAATATTATTATAGCGAAGCATATTTATTCAACAATGTCATTCCTTCTAGAAGAAATTTCGATTACTTTTTATAATCCATGGCCGATTATTTTAGATTTTACCGTCTGATAATTAACGACAACCAGGCTTTCTTAATTATTTAATTTTGTTTTTCCAGTTTTTTTAAGTTGAATTTCCTGTTGGTCATCAGTCTGAATTTTCTTTCCCAAAATTCAAGCATCTAGGATACAGATATAATCAGAGACGTTATGAATTATAAGTATCTTAAATAAATTTTTAAAATATGCGATCTAATCATTAAAAGTTCCTCTACCATGTCATGGGTATTAAATTTTTACATATTTAGGATCTTTAATTTGGGGTAAAAATCCAACGGTTGTATGTGGTCTATCCCCTAACAGTAACACCGCCCCAGATACAAATACAATAAATTAAGGAGGTTGATTAAATAAAATTGTAATGCAAGCACGTGATATATGTTGAACTGAATTATTATCATAAACATTTGACGTTAATCAAACTTTGACCATCTGTGCCATTTTCTTCTTTGCTTTGGATTTAATTATCCCTCTCGTTTCTTAGAACGTCACTCAGTTCTCACCAAGAAAACCTGACCGGACTGGCCGGTTGGATCGATCAAATTGAGAAATGATCGTGAGTCCAGTATGATTAATTGATAAAAATCGGATAGTAAAATATTGATCAAATCCTTTAAAAATTGGCAAAATTGGTAAACCGGATCAGTTTAATATATATATATTTTTTAAAATTAAAATTTAATATTTTTCATAATTTTAATTAAATAAAATTATTTATGATGTATGTCGATTTTATCGATTTTTTTGGAACGGTTCAACCAATCGAACCACTGAATCATTGAATATTTTCAAAAAAATAAATAAATCTTAAACTATTCACTAATATTAATGGACACGTTCAACGCATACAATACTTAAAAGTTCAGAAATTTTAGATTAACAAGTGAGGATTCTAATTATTAGTTGAGGTTAGAGATGTTAAATCGGAATATTTCATCTAGGTTCAGGGGCGGACTCACGATGGAATATTAAGGAGGTTAAATTTGAAGTCTTTAAAGTTAGGGAAATTACAAGGAAAAAATTTGTAAAATTACAAGGAAAATAAGGAAATTAAAAATTGAATCGGATCGGATCGGATTCAGGAATTTCTCATTATTTCGAGAGCGGATTCATGGATTTCTCATTATTTCGGATTTGACACTAAAAGAAAAGTTACTTTTAGCGCTTTAGCGCCGAAAAACCATTCGATGCTAAAGAGACATTTGAGCGTCGAAAACTAATATTCGACGCTAAATGATCATATCTATTACGTCTAAACAGATTTCGACATAGATAATATATCTTTAGCGTCGAAAATTTTAATTTGACGCAAAAGGTATGACATTAAGCATTGAAATTAACTTTTAGCGTCAAAATTAATTTTTACGCTAATGACTTTACCATTTAGTGTCGAATATAATATTTCAACGCTAAAAATCATATCTTTTGTGTTGATATTTTATTCGACGCTAAAGGCATCTTATAACCCCAAAATCACCGAAACTATCATTACCTTTTAGCGTCGAATTAAACGTTTCGACGGTAAAGGCTTAATATTTAGCGTCGAACTATTTAATTCGACGCTAAAGTGTTGTTACACCCCAAAACCACCGACACTCTCAATTATCCTTTGGCGTCGAATAAAACGTTCGATGCTAAAGGCATTACACTTAGCGTCGAAATGTCTAATTCAACGTTAAAGGGTTGTTATAACCCCAAAATCACTGACACTCCTCATATTTCTTTCTCCTCTTCTCTTTCTTCTCTTTCTCTACTCTACAATGTTTTCTCAAAAGTTTCCTACAAATCATCAAACAAAACTCCAATTTTTCACAAGGTAACTTTTATTCCCTTTTTTTTTTTTGGAATCGTTGGAAATCATGTAGCCAAACCATCCCTTTCGGGCTTAAGCGGAGTAGGTAAATTCCCTAACTGTCCCAGGCTCTTAATTACAAGAAACGCATTCTCTGGATTCGAATTCAGGACATCAAGATGAGATCCTGAACCATACATCACCAAGCCACGCCTATTGGGGACTTTTATTCCCTCTTTTATTAAACCGTAACTTTTTTTTTTAATTTATATTTGAATCACTCTCACTTAATTTAAGTTTAATCTCTCTAAAAAATTATGGTTCTAATTTTTTATAATTATCTTTATTATATATTATACATTGTGTTAGTTAGTTAATTTGTTGTTAGTTGATTATGATGCATATATGTGAGATTAGTTTATTTTTTAATTAATTAATTAATTAACTATGTGCATGCTTATGAGTTTAATTAATTATTTGTTTTGTAGCATGATTATATCCATGGGTGATGTTGATGAGTATAATATAATATCTAATAATTATATTTTTATAAATAGATATTTGGTTGAAATGGATAGAAATTGGATGAAATCGGTGGATAGATTGAGTATTAAATACCGTAATTGAGTTTAATTAATTATTTGTTTTGTAGCACGACTATATCCATGGGGAGAGCATGACAAAATTAACCGGAGAGAGGGAAGGTTTAATTTGTTTTGAAAATGGAGATAAGAACAATGTAAATAGCATTTTAGAGTGAAACTTTATTTTTATTTTGATGGATTTGATATGTTATGTATTTAGATGGACATGGTCGAATTTTTAGTAGGTGAGAGGAGAAGTTGATTTTGTGCTTTTGTTGATAATAAAGTCATGCCAATTTGAATTTAGTATGTTGTTTAGTTGTGGTGTTAGAATTGTAGTTGATTAAGAAATGGAGGGTTGTGGCCAAATGGGTAAGTTGCTGAAGAGGACTAATGTGTAGATGTTAAAGAGGACTAATGTGTTGATGTAAAATAAAAAATTGATAGTTGCGGTGAAATTTTTGGTTTCTTATTTTGCAGATAACATCGGGTTCTTGCAAACGTCCTTATTCGACGAAATCTACATATGTAGGGACACAGGCTGATCCTGGGGTCTCCGCTAACACAGGTGAATCGAGTACATCGAAGCCTCGAGGACGCAGTCGTGGCCTGGCGTTGGTTAAGCACGTCAACGCCAAAGGCCGCATCCTAATAGAGATATCGGATGATGGAGAAAAATAAATCCTACACCATTCTTCATTCTTTATCAATGTCATAGGTGCTGCTACTCGGTTTGAAGCTCCCTAAAAATACGTGTTTTTGAGAAAGATCCCATGGTAGACGAAAATCAACTAACTCTTCCCCACACTACTTGTGAGTAAACTTACAGTATTTAGTTTTCTTTCTTTTATGTTTTCTTTAAATTATTGTTTTATATTTAATTTCTAATTTGTTGCTCTTCCTACATGAGTGGTTCGATGTGTACCTGAACAAACCAATTGTTATGAAGTATATCTACCACCACATGAGAAAGAGTTACACGGATTTCAGGACAAAAGTCCTGAAACCGATATTCGACGAATATGGGGCTTCAGAAGCTCCACAGCACAAGCCTGATTGTATAAAGGAGTAAGACTGGACATTCTTACGTGAGCTCTGGTACTGATTGAGCGAGAAACACGAGATAACTTTTAAAATATTATTTTCTTGTGCGTTCTTGTTTTTTCCAATTCTTCATCTTAAATGAATTATTTATGCGGACTCTATTACCCTTCCAGTTGAATTTCCTGTTGGTCATCAGTCTGAATTTTCTTTCCCATGCGTGTATCCAACTTCATATCAAGCATTCTTGGTGACCAAGTTTCCTATAAGTAATTGAAACATTCAAAAAGATAAAAGATATTGATATGCCATTTCACGTAGGAATACTGTTACTATATAAAATTTGAATCCTAATTAATATATGATACTAATACAAATTCACCATATAGATTAAAAATAATAATAATAAAACTCAATAATTAATTATCACATGATCAATAAAAAAAAAAAAATACCACATTATGTGCTAGATAGTCGTTAGGATACAAATTTTACATCCTACTGTGTAGCCTTATTATTATTAATGTATCGCATACACAGAATGCAGTTTAGAATTTTGGGATATAATATTATGTAGGTTAAAGTAGGGATGGCAAAAAGAGATGTGGTTTGTGGGGTCCAATTTGTTAATTTCAAGTATAAATATAATTTTTTTTTTTTAGACGGGTTAAGTACATGTATAAGTATCCCTATAAATTAAAATCTTTGTGTGAACGTGTATTGAATAAGGATGACGTGGCTCGATACGTTAGGACATGATATGAATACATGTACAATTTCCATATTCATTAGTTGAACAAATCAATATATATATATATATTAATATCTCTATACCATATCCAACACATTACCATTCCCAATTAGATTTATATCTTGTAAATGGTAAAACCTTATCGTTTTTTTTAGAGTAGTTTTCAGGAGGTCAATACTAATAATAAGGGGGTAAAATGTCATTCTGCCTTCCTTTCAAGTCAAAAAATTTGAATTACAATAATCTTATCGCTTTTGATCTTTAATTGAGGTAGTAATTACATGATGTCTCTCTAATTTGTTATTTAGATTTATAATTTCTTATACGTGTCGTACATATTGCAAATGCGATATTTAGGGTTTTTTTTTTTTTTTTTTTTTTTTTTTTTTTTTTTTTTTTAAAAAAAAGATTTCTTAGGGAATTTATATTTTTTCAACCCAAAATTTAGCGAAAGTTAACAAAAACTCCAAAGACTTTTTAAGTGTATCAATTTATAGCCGGTGCGTAATCACACACGTATAACGCAAGCGCACATATCATTCAAGTAGTATAAAAATATCGATCTCACGAGAACTTAATTCCTATTGTTGTTATTAATTATTGATACTATTTATTTACAAGTATCTAATTAAGGGATAAGAGAATGATTGCTTTTGGTTGGTTGAATGTGGATTTCCTTAAATAAAATAATTAATAAAATAAACAAAAGAAAATACTAAGAAAAATAAATATAAGACACAAAGATCTAGGGTTGTGATTCCACACAATATTATCCTAAAGATGAATTGATTCTCTTATATATGTGTAATAAGTCAGTTTGCTAACCTGAAACACAAAGATATACAAAAGCCTATGTCGATAGTCAGACGCAAATACCCAAATAACCCAATTAATCATATGTCTATGTTAACCAAGTTACCTGAATTCATTAAGTTCAAGTTCCAAAAGTGGCTATCCCCGCCCGATAGGTATATGTCTATCATGTAAGGAAATCTATTAAAGGGTTATCTATCCTCAATGAAGATCGTGGGCTATTGAATCTAATGCTGAAACCTAAAATCCATTCGTCAAGTTCATTTTAAGTTTACCAGATCAATCTTATTAGTGGCCAGTTAACAAGACGCATTAAGCTTAAGACTCAATAAACAAACTAAAGAATTACCCATAAAAAGAAAATCAATTATTAAGTGTGTGGATACTGTGTTTCAACACTTCCCTAGAATAAAATAAAATGTTGGGGGTTGGGGATCTACCTTTACTATTTCTAATTTAGAAATCTCCCTTACTATAATATAGAATTTATCAGTGATATTACCAACCAGCCATATATGCGGTAACCTCATTAAGTCAAATTTTAATTAAGTCCGACCGACCATAAATGCGGTATCATTATTTGTCCATAAACCAGCCATATAGGCGGTAATCATCTGTCACATAAAGACCAGCCATATAGGCGGTGTCACATTATGTCAAATAAATAAAACCAGCTATTAATGCGGTATAACCTTTTACGTTAAATTATAATTTCCATATTATAATTAAGAGAGATTAATTTAAACTAAAATAATAAAAGCTTCACTCTTCCCCCAACGGAAACTACAAAACATAAAAGAAAATAAACTACTACTATTACTGAAAATAAAAATGCATAAATTAAATACTGAAAATAAATACAAACAAGATGCAATCCTTAAATTCCTTACAAAAACCTAAGGAAAGCATGTGAATTACAAATGAAATGACTTGGTATTTATAGGAAAATCTAAAGGCTTCCACCAATTTCTCCACCAATTGCTCCACCAAACACTCCACCAAACATGCCACAAGACACTCCACAAAACACTCCACCAAACATGCAAGCATTTTTTGTGGAAGTTTGACAATTGTAAATTGTCATTTTCCATTTTTTTTTTATTTTTTGATAATGACTTTAATAATTACACAAAATACATTGGATTATTCATTAATTTCGGTCTTGAAAACGTCAGAATTCGAAAATATTTAAAATTTCAAAGTTGTATATCTTTGAGTCTTCTTTAATCTGCAACTTGAATCAACCCAATCAGATATCGGATGAAAAGGTTATGGCCAAAATACCAAACTTGCGCAAAATTGGAATTTAGGACTACACTTCGTGACGCGTACAGTAAATTTTCGTTTTTGACCTTTTTTTCTCCGGATTTCATCATTTTAGCCCCGATTTGATTCCATTAAGTCCCAATATTATTTTTATCTGCAAAATAAATAAAAACGCATCAAAACGTTCATAAAACTCGAGAAACTATACAAAATATTAGGTTAAATGAGTGGGAAATAGTGATATAATTACCACTCATCATACCCCCAAACCTAACATTTTTCTAGTACTCGAGCAAAACAATAAAATCAAATAACATAAACATCTTTAAAATTAAGCTAAGCCACGTTCGTAGGGATCACAGTTGCATTTAGCATATGCAACAAACCTTTAAACCTCTAGGTGTCCCTAGTGGACGAGTTGTAGTCTCGTGAGGGTTTACAGCAATGATACCCACAAACGTTTGATAAAAGTAAAAAGATAGTAAAACTAATGCACACAAAAGCAAAAAGACAAGAGAAAAGAGAAGTTGGTGACTAAACATGTGAAACTTCTACTCCAAGTTAATAGTTGTTTTCTTTCTTTCTAAATTACCGAATAAGTAAATTCTCCGATTATTTTTACCATTCTTCATATACACAACCAAAAAAATATTAATCAACTCATTTTGTCCACAATAGTCACAAGTGCAGTTGAGAAGAGAGTAATATTTTTGTCCTAAAGTTTTATCAGAATTCACACATTTTTTAAGCAATGAAATATTTATTTTTCTGATTTTTTTTCTTTGATTTTTGATTTTTTTTATTTATATACAATATCTTCCGTCTATGTAGCGAGCTTTGGACCAGTGGCTCCCAAACCAGTTGGCTTTAGGGCACCAAGTGTTAAGACACCTCTTCGGACTTAATTACTCAGACTTCAGATATAAATATATTTTGCAACATCTTCGATCCATGTAGCGAGCTTTAGGCCAGTGGCTCCCAAACCAGTTGGTTTTAGGGCACTAGGTATTAAAACACCCCTACGGACTTAATAACTCGGATCTCATACGTTTTTTTTTTCTCAATTGCCATTTATAGATGCTTCCTCCAATTAAACTAGAGCACTGAATATTACAAACTTTTCAATTACAGCTCATGTCCGTATGTTACCATGCATGTTGATAATACCTGCCAACTGAGCATATGAAGATTCATTTTAGTCAGTTTTATAGAGAATTCACAAATTAAATAATTCAAAAGGAAATAAACAAAAATTAACTTGTTTCAAAATAGGTTGAGATACATCTCAAGAGTGGAAATTCCTTACTCGGCTATCTCTTACACAAATTTCACCTGATTAATCAAATTAAAAACACCAAAAACATATAATATTTTTGTAATTTTTGAAAATTTTTCATTTTTTTTTTTGTATTTTTCGAAAAAAATTAGACTAAAACGAACATAATAAAAACAAGATACTATTAACTATTCCCCTCTCCCAAACCTAAATAAGACATTATCCCCAATGTCTTTAAAAAGTAGAAGAAGAGTTTAGAAAATCGTACCTGGTTAGCTGAAATGCTACGTCTAGAAAGAAAATTACAGGTTAAGATCCAGATTTATCCGACGCTTCTTACCACGATCATCTTCAGACCATTTTATCTTGGAAAGGATAGGATCAATCTGTGGTTCATAAGGTAAGATTTGGTCAAGTAAATTCTGGGCAGTTCTGGCAGTGAAGAGAAGTTCTTTCAGAGGTTTTGTCACGAACCCATTTCTCCAGGCATCATCAAGAAACACACAAAGAAAATCATAAAATCCATCAACGTTAAACAGCCCAATTGGTTTCTGGTGTATGTTCAAGTTCTCCCAAGATAGCACTATAAAAATTTCCTCCAATGTGCCCGAGCCACCTGACAAAGCAATAAAAGCATCTTCACGGTTAATCATTTCCACCAGTCGCTCAGACATACCTGGTACGATCAGTTCCTCTCTGTTTGATGGTCCAATCAGATTCACATCCGCCAAGGGTTTTGAGATGATTCCCAAAACTGGACTGCCTCCTTTCTGTACAGCTTTTGAAACGATCCCCATTAGTCCAAGATTACCCCCGCCATATACTAGGTTTATATTCTTTTCGGCTATGACTCGACCCAATTCATGTGCTGCCTCTACATATTGTGGCTTAGTACCAACACTAGTATCGCAAAAAACATAAATGTTTTCAACTCGTCTTCTTGAGGTGGCTTCCATTTTTTTAATGTATTTCTTTCTCAAATATGAATGCCTTCAAAAGTGCAATAACGGGCTGAATTTATAGTACTCAGCCATCACTAATGAATTAACTCTCATCTTTGTGATTTCCAACACCATTCCTTCTATCTTGCTTTGCCTCAAATGCTCCATTTGTGCATTTCCCTGAAAAACTAACACACAAAATTAAAAACTCTATAACATGTATATACAAATTGCATGGGTTGCCTCCCTGCTAGCGCTAAAATTTTCGTCTTCAGCCAGACGTGACTGAAATCCATCTGTCAAGGAGGTTTCAACGTCGTTTTGGATGTCCGATTAAAGACAATCTTGTGAGCGTTGCTTTTGAATGGTCTTTTTCAACGGTAAAGTGGCAAAAAGAATTTAATCTCATTCAGTACTCGTGCCACCTTTTTGATCTTTGTCGCTCTAGTGGTTCCTGAAAAGAAAGAAAGAAAATCAGGAGGTCTTGTATGGTGTTTGACTTTGAATGGAAGTTTCATTCTGTCAAGCTTCTGAGCGATATCTTTGATTTGTAATCCCCAAAACATTGATGTTTCGCCTGAATTCACTAGATCTACAATAAGGTCAGACATTTGCTCCTCCATTTGCTTTGCTTCTTGCTCCACATTTTCTTCACAGATGTATTTTAGGATTTCCGCATTCAATTCTTCATCTGTCATCTGTGAAATGCATGCTCCATAAGTGTCAACCTGAGGATGTAAAAATGTGTCTGTTTTTAGGTCTTCATCCTCTGATATGACTGTCTCAGGTAGCTCTTCTTCAAACATTAATGCAAAGCATTCTCCAAGATCTTCATTTTGAGGATACTGAATTTCATCCTCAATTCTAGTTGGCACAAACAACTCTGCTTCTTCATCCTCGTCAGAGTCCGAATAATAAAAATCAAATCGAGACTTTGCCGGTTCGGGTTCCTGAACTGATACCTCTGGTTCCTGATACTGCTCAGTCTCTTCTTCTGCTAAAGTGTCATCGTGAAATACTTGGTACTCGAAGGCTTCATCAGTGTCATCTGAAAATGGTCCTTGAGGTATGTAGCTCTGGTTTTCTGTTAATTGTCTTGCTTGATCTGTCATTCTTCTAATAGATGTTGTTTGACTCTGAAGCATGTTTTCCCACTTTTCATTACTCTTCTTGAGTATGTCCACCATCTCTCTTATCATATGTTTTTCCTCTGGTGAATATTTTTCTGGTTCTTGATGAAGATCGTAGGTGGATGGTGGAGAAGATTGAGAATATGAGCTAGTGAAATATGTTGGTTCTTCGTACCTTGCATGATTCCGATAATTCTGCCACTCTAAAATGTATATACATTGATCGCTCGGGTGGTTACCATCACATATTACACATCTCTTCATTGCGTTCTGTTGAGCAAAAGCAGTATTGCTTAGTTCTGACATCCAATGATAATTGTTGGGCTGGACAACAGGCCTCAGAAAACCGGACTGTTGCTCCCAGATTTGGGGTGTATCTTCTTCTAGTAAAGCTCGTAATCTCCCAATAGTGTTCCATGTCAACCACCTGAAAAATAAAAGAAGGAAATAAAACTAAAAATAAAGAGAATTATATACAAGTAAATTAGATAGCTTCAAAATTAATAACTCAAGAAAAATAAGTCCCCGGCAACGGCGCCAAAAACTTGGCCGGTGTGTAATCACACAAGTATAATGCAAGCGCACATATCGTTCAAGTAGTATAAAAATATCGATCTCACGAGGACTTAATTCCTACTGTTGTTATTAATTATTGATACTATTTATTTACAAGTATCGAATTAAGGGAGAAGAGAATGATTGCTTTTGGTTGGTTGAATGTTGATTTCCTTAAATAAAATAAACAAAAAAAATACTAAGAAAAGTAAATAAAAGACAAAAAGATCTAGGGTTGTGATTCCACACAATATTATCCTAAAAATGAATTGATTCTCTTATATATGTGTAATAAGTCAGTTTGCTAACCTGGAACACGAAGATATGCAAAAGCCTTCGTCGATGGTCAGACGCAAATACCCAAATAACCTAATTAATCATATGTCTATGTTAACCAAGTTACCTGAATTCATTAAGTTCAAGTTCCAAAAGTGGCTACCCCCACCTGACAGGTATATGTCTATCATGTAAGGAAATCTATTAAAGGGATATTTATCCTCAAGGAATATCGTGAGCTATTGAATCTAAGGCTGAAACCTAAAATCCCTTCATCAAGTTCATTTTAAGTTTACCAGATCAATCTTATTAGTGGCCAGTTAACAAGATGGATTAAGCTTAAGACTCAATAAACAAACTAAAGAATTACCCATAAAAAGAAAATCAATTATTAAGTGTGTGGATACTGTGTTTCATCACTTCCCTAGAATAAAAATAAAATATTGGGGGTTGGGGATCTACCTTTACTATTTCTAATTTAGAAATCTCCCTTACTATAATATAGAATTTATCAATGATATTACCAACCAGCCATATAGGCGGTATCCTCATTAATTCAGATTTTAATTAAGTCCGACCGACCATAAATGCGGTATCATTATTTGTCCATAAACCAGCCATATAGGCGGTAATCATCTGTCACATAAAGACCAGCCATATAGGCGGTGTCACATTATGTCAAATAAATAAAACCAGCCATTAAGGCGGTATAACCTTTTATGTTAAATTATAATTTCCATATTATAATTAAGGGAGATTAATCTAAACTAAAATAATAAAAACTCCACCCTTCCCCCAGCGGAAAATTAACTACAAAACATAAAAATAAATAAAAGAAAATAAACTACTACTATTACTGAAAATAAAAATGCATAAATTAAATACTGAAAATAAATACAAACAAGACGCAATCCTTAAATTCCTTACAAAAACCTAAGGAAAGTATGGTAATTACAAATTAAATGACTTGATATTTATAGGAAAATCTAAAGGCTTCCACCAATTTCTCCACCAATTGCTCCATCAAACACTTCACCAAACATGTCACAAGACACTTCACAAAATACTCCACCAAACATGCAAGCATGTTTTGTGGAAGTTTGACAATTGTAAATTGTCATTTTCCATTTTTTTTTTATTTTTTGATAATGACTTTATTAATTACACAAAACACATTGGATTATTCATTAATTTCGGTCTTGAAAACTTCAGAATTCGAAAATATTTAAAATTTCAAAGTTGTATATCTTTGAGTGTTATTTAATCTGCAACTTGAATCAGCTCAATCAGATATCAGATGAAAATGTTACGGCCAAATTACCAAACTTACGTAAAATTGGAATTTAGGACTGCACTTCGTGACGCGTACAGTAAATTTTCATTTTGACCTTTTTTTCTCCGGATTTCATCGTTTTAGCCCCGATTTGATTCCATTAAGTCCCAATATTATTTTTATCTGCAAAATAAATAAAAACACATCAAAACGTTCAGAAAACTCGAGAAATTATACAAAATATTAGGTTAAATGAGTGAGAAACAGTGATATAATTACCACTCATCAATTTCCATCTGAAATTTCTAAAATGTATTTATTTCCACAAATTAAGGTTGGAAAATGATAATTTTTCTAAAACTTTGAAAGAAACTCATACATGTCGGGTGGAAATTAAACTCAATTAGTTGTTTCATATATAAATTAATGCACTTCAAAAACCTTCCAGTTTGTCTGAACTTGAAATTGCCTATAAACACTCAAATAACAAATACAACTATACCCAAGAGAGATGATTAATTGGGTATAAGTCCAAATAATACGGAATTTAAAATTCTTTACAATTTTAAGCCACTTAGTTAGTAGTTTTACCAAATAAGCTTAGTGTGCAATTTTCTCAATCACAATCTATTACCAAATGCAAGTTTCTAAAGTAATATGCAATCTTTAAATAAAACTTACAATAATTAAAAGGGTTTAGGGATAAAAAAAAATAACACCGAGAATTATAGTGGTTCAGCCAACAATGTCTACATCCACTTCTCCAAGTCGCGCTTGAAACTTTCCACTATATAAATATGAATCCACACTCTACATCGAGAGTTTTCTGTGGCTCACTCACAAACCAAGAGTTTTGTCCCTAGGTTCACCCCAAACCTTTACACAACACCAAAAGTTTTTTCCCTATATTTACTCTTAAAAATTTACACGAATTCACCATTTTGAGTATGCTCACTCAACAAGGATTTCATAACCATAAGTGTTTGATATAAAAGATTTACAACATAACTTAGGTACTCACAAAAGATAAAAAAGATAAATGATGTGAGTGTTTAACCCAAGTAAATCCAAACTCACTAAATGTGTATGAAGATATAGTGTGTGAGTTTTGATAATCAAAAAAATGTATGATAAATAAGATTAAAGAAAACTCTCTATTTTTGCTTCTTAGAAAATGTATGAAGATTGTAGAAGTTAGCAAAAATAAAATGAGGATTCAATTTATAGTGAAAGTGAAAACAACCTCAACTCTCTGTCCCCGAGACCGATTTATCAGTCTCTAGTGTTCGTTATGTCGGTCCTGCAAATTCAAACGGCTATATCCAAAATATGATCATTGAGTATTTACGCGCATGACCTATCGGATTACTGATCGATATGGAGACTAGTATGGACTGGACATGTTTAAGTAGCCATCTTCATATCACGCGTGCATGTTTCCTAAAGTAATTGAAACATTCAAAAAGATAAAAGATAATGATATGCCATTCCACGTAAGAATATTGTCACATTTACAAAGTGTTACGTGACTGAGTAACGGATCGCGAAACTGATCTTTGTTAAAGTCACAGAAAATCATGCACCGAAAGCATGATTGAAGAAAATAAATAAGTTAAATATGTGGGTGAGTCCCACATGCTTAAAAAGAAAATAAGAAAAAATAGAATTCACTATTTGCACATTGAATTTCATGCTTATAAATAGAGGCTTCATTTTATTATTTTCTTCGTCTCATTCTCAACCAAATCCTTTGTATTCTAAGAGAGAAAATATAGTTTCTTCTTAAGTGTTTGTGAGAGAGTTGTAATTCTCCTATTCTAAGAGAGTGTGACATTGTTCACTCCTTGTGTTTAGAGAGAGGTTGTAAAATTCTTTCCAACATAGTGAAATCTACTTTTGTCTATGGATGTTTCCCTCATATTGAGGGTTTTACCACGTTAAATATGTATCTCATTGTTTTATTTTATTGATAATATTTATGGTAGGCTAAGCCTCCTAATTATTATTGTATTGTTATATGTAGGCTAAGCCTCCTAATTATTTGTTATATGGTAGGCAACGCCTCCTGAACTAACAATTATTCTCAATTTCACTTTACTTACGTGCCATATTCAGCCCACGATCCCCTAACAGTGGTATCAGAGCTTCAGGATTACTGTTCATGGAGACTATTCACATATATGTTATAATACTATTCACATATACGGTACTATTCACATATACAGTACTATTCACGTATATGGTACTATTCAAGTATATGACAGTATTCACGTATATGGTATTATTCATGGTGAAATAGTGAAAAAGTCATTTCAAGTGAGAAGCTGATCGTCATCAGAAACACGGCATGAAAGTTCGAAACTGAGAAGTTCAATGAGAGCAAATTTTCCCTATGGAACTTAAAATAAAAGCAATCTTGAGAAAAAAACAATTGCTTGGCAGCAATTGGTTAGAGACCAGGTGGAATGACTGATGAAAAATGGAAGGATATATGGATGACAATGCTATAAAAAATTTGCATCTAGCCTTAGCAGATTCTGTGTTATCCAGTGTTGCAGATAAGAGGACTGCAAAAGAGATTTGAGATGTACTTACCAAATTATACGAGGTCAAGTCACTACATAATAAGATCTTCTTGAAGATGAGACTTTTCACTCTTCGAATGAGTGAGTCCACATCCATGACGGATCACAGCAACAACTTGAATATACTATTTTCCCAACTCACTGTGTTGGATTATTAATATATCAACAAATGAACGTGCAGAGATTTTATTTCAAAGTCTGCATGATTCGTATGATCAACTTATCATCAACTTGACAAGTAATGTTGTCACTAGTAATCTAGTCTTTGACGAAGTTGCAGCTGCTGCTCTGGAAGAAGAGTCTATGCGCAAAAATAAGGAAGACGGATTATCTAGTTCGCAACAAGTAGAAGCATTGGCGATGACAAGAGGGAGATCAAAGGAACGTGGCTCAAGTGGTAGTCAAAACTATGGCAGATCGAAATCAAGAAGTAAGAAGAATGTTAAATACTACAACTGTGGCAAGAAAGGACACGTCAAGAAAAATTGTTGGAATATGAAGAATGGTGGAGAAAAAGCTCATGTTGCAATAAAATCTCAGGGATATGTTGCAAGTACTTTTGAAGAAGGTGGCGTACTTTACAGTGAAGTAGCAATGATGTCCAATGATAGCATAAAACAGCTAAGTGATGTATGGCTGGATGATTCTGCAACAATATGGCACATGACCTCTAGGAGAGAATGGTTTTGTCATTGTGAACCTGTCTCTGGAGGATCAGTTTCTAGGCAATGATCATGCCTTGAAAAATATTGGGATTGGAGCCATTAAAATAAAGATGTACGATGGTACTGTTCGCACTGTACAAGATGTTTGACATATCGTGGGAATGAAGAAAATCTTCTGTAAGTTGGATAGTTAGATGACCTCGAATACAAGACCGTTGTTGAAAACAGGGTATTAAAAATGGTGATGAAGAAATACTTACAGTCTTGAAAGCTGAAAAGATCTCAGCAAATTTGTATATGCTATTGGGAGACTCGATTCAGGAAGCAACTGCATCAGTAACATCACTGGATTCTGAAAGGAAGCTTCTATGTTGTGGCACCAGAAACTATGTCACATGTTAGAATATGGAATGAAGATTCTCGTCAATCAAAAGCTACTCTCAGGATTGAAAGCAGATAGTCTACCGTTTTGTGAGCATTGTGTTACAAATAAGAAAAACAGATTAAAATTCAGTAAGTCAAGTTCTCGGAGTAAAACCATTTTAGAGTTGATTCATTCTGATATTTGGGAAGCACCGGTTCAATCTCTGGGAAAAGCAAAATATTTTGTATCATTTATTGATGACTTTTCTAGAAGATGTTGGGTGTAACCGATCAAGAACAAGTCAGATGTGATGTCAGTTTTCAGAAACTTCAAAGCAATACTGAAGTTGAAATTGGAAAGAGAATCAAGTGTTTAAGGACAGATAATGGAGGAGAATATTACAGCAAGGATTTTGATGCATATTGTCAGCAATAAGGCATCAAAAGGCAGAGAGTACAACACCTTACACTCCTCAACAAAATGGGGTGGCAGAAAGGATGAATAGAACGCTGCTGGAACGAGTAAGAGCTATGCTCAGAACAGCTAGTCTAGCAAAGTGTTTTTGGGCAGAAGCAGTTCATACAGCATGTTATGTTGTAAATAAATCTCCATCAACTGTCAATGATTTGAAGACACTGATGGAGATGTGGAGCGGAAAATCAGCTGATTACTCATCTCTTCACATTTTTGGTTGTCATGTGTACGTTGACCGGCATAAACACACACGTATAACGCAAGCGCACGTATCGTTCAAGTAGTATAAAAATATCGATCCCACGAGGACTTAATTCATACTGTTGTTATTAATTGTTGAATCTATTTATTTACAAATATCTAATTAAATGGAGAAGAGAATGATTGTTTGATTGGTTGAATGTGGTTTTACAAAATAAATAAAAAGACAAAAAAATACTAAGGAAAATAACAAAAGACACAAAGATCTAGGGTCGTGAATCATTCTAATATCATTTAAAAGATGAAGTGGTTATTTTATGTTTGTGTAATAAATCAGTTTACTAACCTGGAACACTAAATTATGCAAAAGCCTCTGTCGATGGTCAGACGCAAATACCCAGTTTAACCCAATTGAACCATATGTCTATGTCAACCAAATTATCTGGATTCATTAATTTAAGTTCCAATTATGGCTACCCCCGCCCGACAGGTATATTCCTATCCTGTAAGGAAATCTATTAAAGGGTTATCTATCCTCAAGGAAGATCGTTGGCTATTAAGTCTAAGGCTGAAACCTAAAATCCATATGTCTCTTATTGGTGATCAGACAACAAGAAGCATTAAGCTTAAGACTTAATAAGTAAACCTTTAAATTACCCAAACTATAAAATAACCCCTTATAAACCGGTGATATTAAAAATCATTACAACCCCAGATAACTAACACATATAGGGCTAGTAAAAACATAAAAGTAAAAGACATAAAGTAAAGCTGAAAAGTAAATTACAATAAAATAAAATGCTAAGGTAAAAGGAATTACTTTTACTACTACTAATTTAGATATCTCCAATAAAATAATATATAAACTTGTGATAAATTAACCAACCGACCAGTCTGGCGGTATCCTGATTAAGTCAAATTAAGTCCAACCAGCCATTAAGGCGGAACCAAAAATAAATTTACCAACCAACCAGTCTGGCGGTATCCGTGATTAGTCAGGTTTAAACCAGATTAAAATTAAATTACCAACCGACCAATATAGCGGTATCCCTTATTAAGTCAATATTTTAAATAGTTAATATATTATTTTTAAGGGAGATTAATCTAAATAGCAATAGTAGAAGAATTACCTTTCACCCTAGCTGAGGAAATTACTTCAACATGGTGAATAGTAAAAACTGTAAAAAGTAAAAAGTAAAAATTAAATTACTATTATTACAAAACGTAATTAAAATTATTTACAAAACTAAAAATTAAAAACTAAAAAAAATAAAAATAAAAATTCTAGAGAGAGAAACTCTCTCTTTAGAGAGAAATCAAGAGAGAGAGAGGTGTGTTGAAATCTGAAATTTCGCGCTGAATTTATAGGCAAAAATTTCACTGTTCGAGCGTCGCGACGCCAAGGATTTCAGCGTCGCGACGCTGGATTTGTCGACGTGGCACGATGACAGCTTGACACGTAGCGATTCGGATAAGAGGATAAGGTCGACACGTGTCATGGCGGCTAAGACTCAATTATTATGCTGACGTCATTGGTGACGTGGCACTGTTCATGACGTCATTGGTGACGTCATGATGATGTGGCGTGCGCACGTTAGCGTATCTTCTGTGGTGGTGACACGTGGCACGGCGCATTTTAGCAAAGTCAAACTTCTCAAATTGTTGACCGTTGACCTGGCGCACTTTAGCAAATCCGGCGCATGCTGGGCGTCGCGGCGCGCAATGCTCCAGCGTCGCGACGCGCAAAAGACGAAAATATTCCTGTTGACGCATTTTTGTCCGGTTTTGCCCCAAATTGCCTCCAATGCTTTCCAAACTTTATTTTATCTACAAAATAACACAAAACATATCAAAACGTTCACAAAACTCAAGAAACTATACAAAATATTAGGTTAAATAAGTGGAAAATAGTGATATAAATATCACTCATCACACCCCCAAACCTAACATTTTGCTAGTCCTCGAGCAAAACATAGAGTAAAATAACATAAATAATTTAACTAAGCCACTTTCGTAGGGATCACGATTGCATTTAGCGTATGCAACAAGCCTTTAAACCCCTAGGTGTCCCTAGTGGACGAGTTGTAGTCTCGTGAGGGCTTACAGCAATGATACCCACAAACATTTTTACAAAAGTAAAAAGTTAGTTAAAACTAATGCACACAAAAGCAAAAAGACAAGAGAAAAGAGAATAAAGATGTTAGTGACTAATCAGGTGAAACTTCTATTCCAAGTTACTAGTTGTTTTGTTTTATTTTAAATTACCGAATAAGTAAATTCTCCGATTATTTTTACCATTCTCATATACACAGCCAACAAAATATTAATCAACTCATTTTTGCCCACAACAGTCATAAGTGCAGTTGATAAGAGAGTAATATTTTTATCCTAAAGTTCTATCAGATTTCACACCTTTTTTTCAGCAATGGAATAATTTTTCTCATTTTTCTGATTTTTTCTTTGATTTTTCTGATTTTGACTTTTTATTTATATACAATACCTTCAGTCTATGTAGCGAGTGTTGGGTCGGTGGCTCCCAAACAGTTGGCTTTAGGGCACCAGGTGTTAAGACACCCCTACGGACTTAATTACCCAGACTTCAGATTATATATATATTTTTGCAGCTTCTTCGATCCATGTAACGAGCTTTGGACCAGTGACTCCCAAACCAGTTGGTTTTAGGGAACTAGGTGTTAAAACACCCTTACAGACTTAATAACTCGGATCTCAGACGTTTTTTTTTTTTTTTTTTTTTTTACTCCATCACTTTTTAGAGATGTTTCCTCCGATTAAACTAGAGCACTGAATATTACAAACTTTTCAATTTTAGCTCATGACTGTATGTTTCCATATAAGTTCATAATACCTGTCAACTGAACATAATAAGATTCATTTTAGTCAGTGTTATGGAGAATTCACGAATTAAATAATTTAAAAGGAGATAAACAAAAATTAACTTGTTTCGAAATAGGTTTGAGATACGTCTCAGGAGTGGAAACTCCTTACTCAGCTATCCTTTACCAATTTCTCCTTTTTAGTCAAAACACAAAAACGCAAAATATTTTTGTAATTTTTGAAAAAATTTCAATTTTTTTTGTATTTTTCGAAAAATTTTGGACTAAAAATAAAAATAACACACAAACTAAAAACAAGGTACTGATCAACTAAAGAATTCCCATTTTTTTTATTTTAACGGAATTTTGTTGAATAATTGAAAAATTTTAACGAAAAGTTTTAACAGTTTTAACACAAAAGCATTGCACCCCCAAACCTAAATTAAGCATTGTCCCCAATGAGTTCAAAACAAAAACTAAAGATGGGATCAATGATACCAAGTTTACGCGTCAGCCTCGTCCTCGTCGCTATCTGAAAGTGGATATGGTGGCATCTGATTCTCCTGCATTCCCATATGTCGTGCCATTCCTTGCTGCAGTTGAACCAAATATCTCAGCTTCGTTTCCACTCTGGCGACTCTCTCAGGCAAGGTACGAGACTGTGCTGCTCTGCGTGACTGTGAGGGTGGCTGCTGTGGAGCAGCTGCAGGTGCTGAGGAAGATGGTCCGGCAGGTATCTGCCTCTCTGCTCGGAGCTGCTGTATCAGTCGGGGAGTCAGAGCTGTCATAGGCTGCATAAGTTCTTCTTGCGGGTCAACTGGAACCATACCCAAAGTGCATAAGGAAGTGATCAGGTAAGGGTAATAAAGTCCAGCTTGCGATTGGGTAGCAGCCCAAGCAATATGTGTAGAAATCAGAACTCCCACATCAATCGATAATCTCTTCATCAAACAGTACAATAAAGTCATCCTCTCTCGGGTGACAAAGTAATATGGGTTCCTGGTATGAGAGATCTCGTAATGAAATGAAACCAAACTCTCGCATCTGGTTTAAGAAATCTAGAACTCATCTTCATGTACTCCCCACTGCTGCTCATCTCCCATGTAGCATTGGGGATACACAACTCATCAGTCAGTTGCGAGATCTCAATCCCATTCCTCGACTCTGTATACTCATCTACCTCCATCTCAGGGATCCCATAGAACTTGTTGATTGTCACCGAATCAAAAGCAACCTGTTTCCCTCTCACCATAGTATGAAAAGCGACATGCTGAGCAGCATTCGCATAAAACTCTCTGACAAGTGAAATGCTCGCAGGTCTGGCTTGCATACAAAGCTTCTCCCAGCGCCGGTCGGTGATCACTCTATCAATATCCGGAAACATCCCAGAGGGAATCTCAAATCCTCTCTCAATGATCCCGACCTTCTTAGTCAATCCCTGCTCATAGCGCTGCTCGGCAGCTGCTGAGACAAACTTATATCTATCAAAATCAGGTTGTGCAGATGTCGAACCCCTCGATCTCTTCGGCATTTTTCCGAAATTTTGGCAGAATCTCCTCTGTTTTTCCAACAATCCTCAATCCTAAACTACTCAATTACCACAACCAAACTCCAAATATCAAACTCACTCTCTTCGCCCCCAATTACTACGAATCAATCAATTTCAACAATCCAACACTTTGTAATCCAATCCACTGTCAACCATTTCACAATTTAATTTTTCAGTTTACCCAATTACCAAATCAACTTTTTATCGAATCATTACCGTATATTTGGTTTCTGATTCAGCAATTGGTTCGGTTGCTCAGTTTTTTGGGCGTGGTTGTTCTCGGTAGTGAGGGTGATGGGTCGGTTTTGGTGGTTCTCGACGGTGGTGGCTCTGCAGTGGGTGAACTCGGCGGTAGTGGTAGATCTCGGTTTCGGCAAGGGTGGCTCACGGCTGATCTGTGGTTGGCAGTGGTAGCTTGGTCTGGTTTGGTGATGTCTTGGAAGTGGGTCACAGCTCCGGTAATGGATTCGTGATGGGTAGTTTCGGCCAGATGGTGGTGCTCGGAATAGGCGATGAAGGTCTCGGCAAGGATGAAGATGGTGTCGATCTCGACGGTGGTGGTTAAGACTCGGCGAGACAGTGGCAGTCTTGGTGGATCTCGGCTTGGTTCGTTGGTGGCTGCTCACAGTGTGGATTTTGGTTGGCGAAGACTCGGTCACGGTGAGGGTGGCTCGCGGTGGTGGTGTGGCTGGTGGATCTCGGCTTGGTTTGTTGCTGAAGTGGTTGTGATGGATCTCGGTGGATTCGGCGAAGCTTGTTTTGATGGTGATGGACGGTGGTCGAGGATGAAGAAGATGAAGAGTGAAAGGAGATTCTGCCAGCGCCCTGTTTTGTGTCTCAGCGTCGCGACACTCGGTTCTTTAGGGTTAGGCTTTTCATTTTTTTTTTTTTTTTTTTGGCAAAACCATGTCTTGCGACGGATAAATCCATAGGGACGCGTCTCAATAGTTGACTCCTTACTCGGCCGTCTCTTCTGGATTGACTTTGTATCTTCGTGATTTTGTCAAATTTTTATTTTGAAAATCCCGCTTGCACTGGCTTGCTTTGTCCTAAAAAATTCCGTTTTTTAATTTTTCCTGCAAAACTAACACACAAATTAAAAATTTCACACAAAATATGAAAAATAAATTACAACAAATTGCATGGGTTGCCTCCCTGCTAGCGCTAAATTTTTCGTCTTCAGCCAGACGTGATTGAAATTCATCTGTTATGGAGGTTTCAATGTCGTTTTGGATGTCCGATCAAAAACAATCCCGTGAGCGTTGCTTTTGAAGGGTCTCTTCCAACGGTAAGTGGCAAAAAGAGTTTTGTCTCATTCAGTGCTCGTGCCATCTTTTTACTTCTTGTTGTTCCAGTGGTTCCTGCAAAGAAAGAAAGAAAATCAGGAGGTCTTGTATGATGCTTGACTTGGAATGGAAATTCCATTCTGTCAAGCTTCTGGGTGGTTTCTTTGATCAGTACTCCCCAAAACAGCGATGTTTTTCCTGAATGCTCTGGATTTTTAATAAGGTCAGACATTTGCTCCTCCATTTGCTCTGTTTCTTGCTCCACCTTTTCTTCACAGATGTATTTGAAAATTTCTGCATTAAGCTCTTCATCTGTCATCTATGAAATACATGTTTCAAAATTGTCAACCTGAGGATGAAAAGAAATGTCAGATTTTAGGTCTTCATCCTCTGATCTGGTTGAAATGATTGGCTCAGATAGATCTTCTTCAAACATTTGTGCAATGGAATCTCCAAGATCTTCATTTTGAGGATACAGAATTCTATCCTCAATTTTTGATGTATTTGGTACAAACAGCTCAGTTTCATCCTCTGTTAAGGTGTCATTGTGGATTTCTGGGTACTCGAAGGTTTCATCAGTGTCATCTGAAACTGGTTCTTGAGGTATGATGTTCTGGTTTTTTGTTAATTGTCTGATCTGATCTGTCATTCTTTGTATGGATTCTGCGTTACTCTGAATTTGTGCATCAAATCGAGCTTCTTGTTCTTTGAACATGTGAATCAATTGATCTTCCTCGGATTGTTGTGATTCTTGATAAGGATCGAAGGAAGATGGTGGATAAGATGGAAAATGTGATGGTTCAGTGAAATATGTTGGCTCATCATACCATGAAGGATTCTGATAGTTCTGCCACCCTGAATTGTAGTTGTACTCGCAATAATCGCTTGGGTGGTTACCATTACATATGTCACATCTCCACATTGAATTCTGTTGAGCAAAAGTAGTATTACTTGGTTCTGGCATCCAGTGATAGTCTTGGGCTGAACAACAGGCCTCAGAAAACTGGACTGTTGCTCCCAGATTTGGGGTGTATCTTCTTGTAAAGTTCGTGATTTCTCAATCTCCCAGTAGTGTTCCATTTTTTAATCACCTGAAAAATAAAATAAATAAAATTACAAAATAAAAGAAAGAAAATTAGATATAAGTAAATTAGATAGTTTCAAAATTAACAACTCAAGAAAATTAAGTCCCCGGCAACGGCGCCAAAAACTTGACCGGCGTAAACACACACGTATAACGCAAGCGCACGTATCGTTCAAGTAGTATAAAAATATCGATCCCACGAGGACTTAATTCCTACTGTTGTTATTAATTGTTGAATCTATTTATTTACAAATATCTAATTAAATGGAGAAGAGAATGATTGTTTGATTGGTTGAATGTGGTTTTACAAAATAAATAAAAAGACAAAAGAAAATACTAAGGAAAATAACAAAAGACACAAAGATCTAGGGTCGTGAATCATTCTAATATCATTTAAAAGATGAAGTGGTTATTTTATGTTTGTGTAATAAATCAGTTTACTAACCTGGAACACTAAATTATGCAAAAGCCTATGTCGATGGTCAGACGCAAATACCCAGTTTAACCCAATTGAACCATATGTCTATGTCAACCAAATTATCTGGATTCATTAAGTTTAAGTTCCAATTATGGCTACCCCCGCCCGACAGGTATATTCCTATCCTGTAAGGAAATCTATTAAGGGTTATCTATCCTCAAGGAAGATCGTTGGCTATTAAGTCTAAGGCTGAAACCTAAAATCCCTATGTCTAGTTCATTTTAGATTTACCACATCAATCTTATTGGTGATCAGACAACAAGAAACATTAAGCTTAAGACTTAATAAGTAAACCTTTAAATTACCCAAACTATAAAATAACCTCTTATAAACCGGTGATATTAAAAATCATTACAACCCCAGATAACTAACACATAATTAGGGCTAGTAAAAACATAAAAGTAAAAGACATAAAGTAAAAGCTGAAAAGTAAATTACAATAAAATAAAATGCTAAGGTAAAAGGAATTACTTTTACTACTACTAATTTAGATATCTCCAATAAAATAATATATAAACTTGTGATAAATTAACCAACCGACCAGTCTGGCGGTATCCTGATTAAGTCAAATTAAGTCCAACCAGCCATTAAGGCGGAACCAAAAAAAATTTACCAACCGACCAGTCTGGCGGTATCCGTGATTAGTCAGGTTTAAACCAGATTAAAATTAAATTACCAACCGACCAATATAGCGGTATCCCTTATTAAGTCAATATTTTAAATAGTTAATATATTATTTTTAAGGGAGATTAATCTAAATAGCAATAGTAGAAGAATTACCTTTCACCCTAGCTGAGGAAATTACTTCAACATGGTGAATAGTAAAAACTGTAAAAAGTAAAAGTAAAAATTAAATTACTATTATTACAAAACGTAATTAAAATTATTTAAAACTAAAAATAAAAACTAAAAAAAATAAAAATAAAAATTCTAGAGAGAGAAACTCTCTCTTTAGAGAGAAATCAAGAGAGAGAGAGGTGTGTTGAAATCTGAAATTTCGCGCTGAATTTATAGGCAAAAATTTCACTGTTCGAGCGTCGCGACGCCAAGGATTTCAGCGTCGCGACGCTGGATTTGTCGACGTGGCACGATGACAGCTTGACACGTAGCGATTCGGATAAGAGGATAAGGTCGACACGTGTCATGGCGGCTAAGACTCAATTATTATGCTGACGTCATTGGTGACGTGGCACTGTTCATGACGTCATTGGTGACGTCATGATGATGTGGCGTGCGCACGTTAGCGTATCTTCTGTGGTGGTGACACGTGGCACGGCGCATTTTAGCAAAGTCAAACTTCTCAAATTGTTGACCGTTGACCTGGCGCACTTTAGCAAATCCGGCGCATGCTGGGCGTCGCGGCGCGCAATGCTCTAGCGTCGCGACGCGCAAAAGACGAAAATATTCATGTTGACGCATTTTTGTCCGGTTTTGCCCCAAATTGCCTCCAATGCTTTCAAACTTTATTTTATCTACAAAATAACACAAAACATATCAAAACGTTCACAAAACTCAAGAAACTATACAAAATATTAGGTTAAATGAGTGGAAAATAGTGATATAAATATCACTCATCATACGTGATGTACAACGTTCAAGAAAGGACAAAGCTAGATCCAGAATCTAGAAAATGTATTTTCTTGGATTATGCTGATAGAGTAAAGGGGTATCGCTTGTGGGATCCCACTACCCACAAGATCATCATCATCAGAGATGTGATCTTTGCAGAAGATTAACTGCAGAAAGAAGGAAATGATAGCACTTCAAAAGAAAATACATAGACTACAACAGTACTGGTGGAAAATAATCCAAAACGAGAAAATTCAGATTCTTCTGAAGCAGCACCAGAGCACGAGGTACAAGAACCAGCTGAGTTTGAAGCTTCTGAAGTCCGTCGATCAACTCGAGAGAAAAGACCTCCAGGTTCGCACTCATAGTATGTTACGAAGAGTAACATTGCATACTGTCTTATAACAGATGATAGAGAGCCATCAATTTTCCATGAAGCTACAAAAGATGTAAATATTTCTTTGTGGATGACAGTAATGCAAGAAGAAATATAAGCTTTACACAGAAATAATACATGGGATCTAGTACCATTACCATGCGGAAGAAGATCCATTGGTAATAAATGGGTCTACAAGATCAAGCGAGATAGTAATGATCAAGTGGAACGATATCGTGCACGATTGGTGGTGAAAGGATATGCTTAGAAAGAATGGATTGATTTCAACGAGATGTGAAAACTGCATTTCTTCATGGAGAACTTGAAGAAGAAATTTATATGCTCCAACCAGAAAGTTGTGCTGAAATAGGCAAGGAGAACTTGGTTTGCAGGTTGAACAAATCTCTATATGGTCTCAAAAAAGCACCGAGATGTTGGTATAGGAGATTTGATTCCTTCATTATTTTCCTTAGATACAACAGACTCAGTTCAGACCATTGTACAAATTACAAGAGGCTTGGAAATGATGATTTCATTATTTTGATGTTGTATGTGGACGACATGTTAGTAGCAGACCCTAACAAAGATCGAGTCCAAGAATTAAAGGCACAGTTAGTTAGAGAGTTTGACATGAAGGATCTGAGACCATAAAACAAGATTCTAGGGATGGAAATACACCGAGATAGAAATAACAGGAAGATTTGGCTTTCTCAGAAAAATTACTTGAATAAAATCTTATGGCGGTTTGACATGGAAGATTGTAAGCCAATTTCCACCCCACTTCCTGTTAATTTCAAGTTATCCCCTTTTATGTGTCATAGCAATGAAACTAAGAGGAATGAGATGTCTCGAGTACCGTATGCATCAGCAGTGGGAAGCTTAATGTATGACATGATTTGCACAAGACCAGACATTACACAAGCAGTGAGAGTGGTTAGTCGTTTTATGGCGAATCCTGGTAGAGAGCATTGGAATGTTGTTAAGAGGATCCTTAGATGGAGGATCAGAATTAACTGTCAGAGGCTACGTGGATTTAGATTTTACAGAAGATCTTGACAAAAGAAAATCCACCACATGTTATGTGTTTGTACTTGCAGGAAGAGCAGTGAGCTGGGTATCCAAGCTACAGAATGTTGTGGCTTTGTCTACAGCAGAAGCTGAATACATGGCTGCTATACAAGCTTGCAAGGAAGCTATTTGGTTTCAAAGGTTATTGGAGGAGCTCGGGCACAAACAAGAGAATATTCATTTGTTTTTTTACAGTTAAAGTGCTTTGTATATTGCAAAGAATCCAACATTTCATTCAAGAACGAAACATATAAGGGTACAATACCACTTTGTTCGTGAAGTAATGGAATAAAGCAGTGTGGACTTGTTGAAAGTGTACACCAATGAGAACCTTGCAGATATAATGACCAAGCCTATCAATGTAGAAAAATTTATATGGTGTAGATCCTCTTATGTCTTAGCAGAAATGTAAGCAGCTTGAAGACGACAAAGTAGAAAGGATGATGTGGAAACTTTTGGTTCTCAATCAAGTTTCCAAGTGGAAGAATTATTAAAGTCAAAGAAAATCATATACCGAAAGCATGATTGAAGAAAATAAATAAATTAAATATGTGGGTGGGTCCCACATGCTTAAAAAGAAAATAATAAAAAATTAGAATTCACTATTTGCACAGTGAATTTCATGCCTATAAATAAAGGCTTCATTTCATTATTTTCTTCATCCCATTGTCAACCAAATCATCTGTATTCTAAGAGAGAAAATGTAGTTTCTTTTTAAGAGTTTGTGAGAGAGTTGTAATTCTCCTATTCTAAGAGAGTGTGAGATTGTTCACTCTTTGTGTTTAGAGAGAGATTGTAAAATTCTTTCCAACATAGTGAAATCCTTCTACTTTTGCCCGTGGATGTTTCTCTCACATTGAGGGTTTTACCACGTTAAATATGCGTCTCATTGCTTTATTTTATTGATAATATTTATGGTAGGCTAAGCCTCTTAATTATTATTGTATTATTATATGGTAGGCTAAGCCTCCTAATTATTTGTTATATGGTAGGCAACGCCTTCTGAACTAACAATTATTCTCAAATTCACTTTACTTGTGTGCCATCTTCAGCCCACGATCCCCTAACAATCTTTGTACATGAGAAGTACATGTATTAGTCTTACGTGACTTCCCTACTTCGTAGAGTTAAGAACTAATTAGAACTCTTCAATGGGTTCTAAGCCTCTCAAGGATAATTCGAGGACTTATAAACCTTCTAGGTCAACACAAGTTGAATTTAATTTAATTGACGATTGTCATTTTTATTATGCTTAAGAACTTAAATAGGCTTAAAACCCCTTACAAGATAATTCTAAGATAATAAGTTAGATAGTTCTAAAATTATAAGTTGAGGCTAAATTGTAGTAGTTGTTGGGTTTTGGGATCAATGCGGAATTATCTATATGACCGGATATTAAATTTTTTTCCCAAAATCAATTAAGATCGGGGTTATATTGTTGTTGACAAAACAAACATATACTTATATATGTAAATATATATTAATCAAATTAATTAATATACCAAGATATAAATAAGTATGCATTCATCATATAACAATATTATGGTTTAAGAAAGCATCACTAAACTTCTTCATGTGTGATTTGTTTGTGGCATTTCAAGACTTTTCATTGCTTTCCTTTTAATATAACGTACTAAACACTACGCTTCTAGTTGGCACACTAGTCTCTTCAATAAAATAAATTGTCTCATGATGAGTGGTAATTATATCACTATTTCCCACTCATTTGACCTAATATTTTATATAGTTTCTTGAGTTTTGTGAATATTTTGATGTGTTTTGTGTTATTTTGTAGATAAATAAAGTTTCAGGACATTCTGGAGGTGATTTGGGGCCAAAACAGTGAAAAATGACGAAAAGGGAAAAATGCGCAAGCCTTTGGCGTCGCGACGCCTAACGTGCGCTGATCCATGCTAACGTGCGCCGGGTCCACAAGTCAGAATCTGAGAAGTTTGAATTTGCTAACATGCGCCGTGTTACGTGTCACCATCACAACCGATCTGCTAACGTGCACTGTGCCACGTGTCATCATCCTACGGTGCCGACAGTCGCCATCACCATGTGTCACCACGTGTCACTTCACGTGTCTGCCACGTCATCATCCACATCACCGGTTGACCGAGTCAAAGTGCCACATCATCGCCACGTCATCATCAACCAATCAGAGCGTGCCACGTGTCACAATCTTACGGTGCCAACAATCCCTGTCGCCACGTCAGCACAATTATTGAATCAAATTATCCGCAATCGCCACGTCAGCAGATAAGAATCTGAACCGGCCAATCACGTGATGACACGTCATCGCGTCTGTAGGCATTGTATATTTGCATGTGAAACCCGATGATGAGTCTCATTTGGAGACACTACTTTTGAGTCACGGAAGCCGCGGGAAACGGATATCGGAAGGGGAAATTCAGAATAAACAAGGTTCACTGTTTTCGTTCGTGTATGCGTTCGAACGGCAAACAGATTGCGGGCGTTCGTGTCGCGTTCGAGGAAGCGTTCGAACGGTGTCGGTAATTCTAGTTTTGCTGCTAGCCTTACACCCAAGCCCAATTAACCCACCAAAGCCCATAAAACACATCCCAATTAATAAAACACATTTAAAACACATGGGAAATTAAATTAAATCTTAATTAAATTAAATCTTAATTAAATTAAACATTGAATTAAATAAAATATTTAAACCATTTACCAATTAAATAAAACACAAAATATAATCATACCTAATAAAGATAAATCAAATATATTAACTTCCTAACTAAACAAATCACATACTAAATTAAAAAGATGTCATGCCTAATTAAAATCAATCATAACAAATTAAAGATATTGACTTCCTATTCTAACCAAGATTTGTCCCCCCTCAATCTTTGACTTTCCTTGCTCAAATACCAAATCATATCTCTTTTTAATGCCAAAATCTCTTCCTTGTGAGACAAGGTGAAGCCCTAACCCTTCTCTATATAAACAACCCCTAACCAAGACATGCACTCCCCTAGCTCATACACATAAGATACACACAACTCACACAAATCACAAGAGAAAAGAAAATAACCCCAAGCCTTCACATTAAAAGCACCATCACAACACACCAAGAGCCCTAGCCACTCAAGAAAATAACAAGAAAGAGTTCTCTTCATCCCCACTCTCCCATTGCCGAAATCATACCTTAATAGAGCAGCCCCTTTAACACTAAAACAGTAGCCAAATCACGCCCAAACCACCCCCTAGAGTAGCCAAATCACGCCCAAACCACCCCCTATACAGCAGCAAAATACACTTAAAACATTCCCTAAAAACTTAAAGTAATAACATAAATAAAATTGCATTCATAATCCTTGAAAGACTCACACAAGACTACACTAAAAACCCACACAAAAAC